>PVIU01004507.1:0-24479 GCA_004026605.1 Ondatra zibethicus | reverse complement strand
ATTACAAACTTTAAAAAGTAGGTTCATGGAGCTCCATTTTTCATGTATCAAGGTATTTAATGGAAACTAAAGCTACCTTGTATGTGTCAACATAGCGGTCTTCTTTTTCTTTATACTGCACAGCTATAGGCTTAGATAGGTTTCTACAAAGGAAAACATGATAGAAAAATATGAAGTAATTTGATACTGCCAGTATTTAGCTGCTCATGTCTTCATCCTGAAAATGAGAAGTTAGCAAAATGCGCAGTCCTTAATGCAAATAAGCAAGTTGCTTGCAACCAACAATCACCATTCGAAATCATGACCTTATAAACTGTTGAGGAAATGCAAGTCCAGACCTGCATCTGCACAGTGAATATCTGACTCTTCTGGGTGATGCTGTCATGCAGTGCCATGCAGGTGTACATGCACATGGATATGTTAGGACTGGCGTTCCCACTATTAATGCAACATACCACTCTTAGAGGACAAAGAATGTCCTCACTTTTACCCACTATAAAACCTATCAGTGTCTCTGTATGGTGCATCTATGGGTAGAAGAAATAGCTCTGATGTGAGGGATCAGCTGCTCTGGCTAAGAGGCACAAGGAAAAGACCATCTATAATGTCAACATCTGTCACTTTACCTAGACCAATAGCAAGCTTTGCCCAAGGTTCAGTAAATCAAACCCATCCACCTTATTCAGGTGTAATTATTTTTTTGAGACAAAGCCTCACTATGTAGCCCAAGCTAGCCTTAAGCTCACTTTGCAATTCAGGCTTGCCTTGTACTTGCAATAGTCCTACTGTCCTGATCTTGCCGGTGCTATGCTGTGATTATAAGGATGTGTAACCACATCCCCATGACACAACTTTTTTGATACATTACTATTTCCTAAGGATGTGGAGTTAAGTAACATTAAATGTACATTCTGGTGACCCCTGTCTAGTCTTTGAGATGTCAAAAATTAAAATAGTTTTACAGAATAGATGTCAATTTACACCACAAAATATGAAGAAATTCTCTTTTTTGCTTGTTTGTTTTTTTGTTTTACGAGGCAGGGCTTTTCTGTGTATCCCTGGCTGGCCTGGAACTCACCCTGTAAACCAGACTGGCTTCAAACTCACAGATATCCACCTGCCTCTGTCTCCTGAGTGCTGGGATCAGAGGAATATATCACCACCACCCGGCATCAAAGAAATCTTTAAGATTCTGGGATATATACATATATTCCTTAAGAATTTGGTAAGAATTACATTATTATGGGTGAAAATTAAGAAATTTAACAACAACATAGTTGTTGCTAGGTGAGATTACACATACATTTAATCCCAGTACTTGGGAGGCAGAAGCAGATGAATCTCTGAGAGTTCAAGCCAGCCTGATCTACATAGCAAGTTCTAGGCTACTGAAGGTTAAATAGTAAAACCCTGCCTCAAACAGATATACAGACAAACAGAAAAACAAACAAACATAACGACAAATCCCTGAAAGCAATTACAGTTGGGTGAATAGAGAATAAACCAAAAAAATCAGTCATGCTGCTATTTACTCATAGGTAAAACATTTTAGCATATATTTGTCCAGCTGTTTTTCTGCTGATTAGTGGGTGCCTATATATTTTAAGCAAAAGAATGATTTACAAAATATACTTCTACAGTATTTTTTAATTGATTTATTTTGTATGAATGTATGTAATAAGTATTTATGGGTATGCATGCTATGGTGTACACATGGAGGTCAGAAGAACATTTGTGGGAGTTGGTTCTCTGTACCATGTGAGTTCCAAGGATCAAACTCAGATCCTCAGACTTGGGAGCAAGTCTGACCTGATTTGTTATTTCACCAGCCCTACTTTTTGAATATATTCAAATCTCATGTTGAACCTTCAGGCTGTTTCTGGAGTTTAGATACTTTGAAAAATTACAGGAGTACCACGTTCTTAGCTAGATCTCTGCATACAGTGCCAGATACCAAAGCAAGCAAAGAACCAGGCAAGTTCCGGGCCCAGCTCTCACAAAGCAGCTGCTGGTTAAGCTGGAGCCTTTATGTTTAGCATTCCCAGGAATAATTCCTAGAAGTTACTTGCTAAAACAGAGTATGTACATCTAGCAGTTTTTTGGATATACACTGTCAAACTGCTTTCCAGAAAGGCCACATATATTTATACCAGCAACATGTGAAATGTTCAAATGTCCAACAGCAGTGTATAATATCTAAAAGACAGACAAGTTACCATTGTGCATTAACTTGAACCTGATTTCTTAAGAAAAGACCAAATCAGGCTTATTTTGGAGGCATTGTAATTAAAATATTTATGAATATCCCAAGTGGAATACTTGAAGTCAATTTTTCTTTAAATAAGAGAACTTTTTTTTAAAAAATAAAATATTTGAACTTGGGCTATCTAGTTTCTTTAAAATAACAGTTTGTTCAAGAAAGGCAGAAAAATTCTAAGTACTCTTCCTTTAATTCTCAAACTTCAAATTAAGGAATTACTTCCAAAGGTACCAATGACCTTTGTCTGATGCCTCCACACAATGTGTGTTTGTATGCATGTGTACACATGCATGTATTTCAATTTTTTAAAGCATAGAATGAACATTCTTAATCTAGAGATCTGAAATCCTAAATGATCCTTAACTCAAAGCTTCTTACATACCATGCATCAAAACCAGTCAGACTTTAGAGCATCTTAGATTCCACCTTCTTAGATTTGATATGTTCAAATGGTAGTCTGCAAATATTCTAAAACTCAGGAACTTAAAAATACTTATGATCCTAAACATTTTGGATAAGGGACGTGTGGACTATACAGTGATTAAATAATGTATTTTTTTTCATTTCAAGGAGTTTCATCTACTTGTTCTTGTTGTCATTATTCTTTTGGATCCTCAGATAATAGCACTGTAATAATGTAAGGAAATACCCTATCGTTACAAAAGATGTATACAGTAGAACTCAGAGTTTATACAACTAGATTTTCTAAAATAAGATGATGCAAGTTTGGTAAAAATCTTCATAATTCACAATTGCTGAATTGGGGAAGATGAATTATAAAGGCTTTGTTAATCATTAAATTTTTGTGCATAATTGAAAATTTTCAAAGTAAAAACTTTAACAGTATAAATTCAGCATGTAGGTGGATCCAAAATGTGATGCTTTTACTTACCTATAGATAGATGGATCATTGAGGTCAAGTGTTTCACTAACATAGTCAGAAAGGATAAAGGGGAACACAGGGTATTGCATGAGATCATTGAAGGATCGGCCAGCGTGCTTGTTTAAATGAGTCAAATATTCAAAATTGGTAATTTGTCCAGTATACCACAGGTTTGTCAGAGCAGTGATGTTGCCATACTCCAGAAGATTGGGGAGGTTATTTGTGAGAATGCTCTGGTATACATCATCACGAACCTAAAAGGGAAGGGGAAAAAAAAAGATGTTTTTAAGATTATTGATATGTCCCTAGAGAACCTGAAATCCTCCAAGGAATATATCTGCATTAACTCTAACTGCAGTTTCCTTCCAGAGGCAGACTATCAGTCATCAGCCTTACCGCTGGATACATCTGCTAGTAAAATTATCTCGCAGAAATTTCTGTCTTATCTGCTCATAATTCCCAAGGAAAAGTTATGCACATAAGTCACTCTGACATAGATACTAAAAACAAAATATTCAATAAAAGCGCAGCATGATGGTGTAGACAAAGTGGTATTCTGCACTGACAGACTGATTGCATCAGAACAGATCTGGTCTGTGTGTTCCTGCTAAACCTTTCAAGCCATTATTATATCAGTAATATGGAGGTCATAATGTTTACCTGACAAGAATTAAATATAATGTCCTATGTAAGCAGGATACAAACTCACTACCTACTGAAAACAAATAGGATCAATCTCTCAACTCTTGTGATTCTTGGACTGAACCCAGAGCCTTGTTCATTCTATGCAAACATTCTACCACTGAGCTACATCCTAGTTGCATTGAAACTTTTTTCAGAGATTAATAAAAGTTCTGTTATATAAAAGGGGTTTTATGAGTCTTCCAAAATAAACAAATGAAACTCAATGGGTTTGGAAAACCCACCTCAAAGTCTGTATGTTTGGTATAGAAAGAAAGGTCCTGATGTGACAATGAGAGGTAAGACAGAATGGAAATGACAAGAAAGAGAAAATGTAGGGACAGACAGAAACACAGTGCTAAACAACTGAAACTGTCACCTAAAATCAAAGGTTGCCAAATGCTGACACCAAAATAGATGGACAGGAATTTGTGACAGAGTGTGTACTAACTCTGGAAGGAAAAAAGCTTTCATTCTCCCAGCACATAATGACACCAACATGTCAATAGTGTCCCGTACAGGCAATGGAAAACAGAACAAAGCAAGTCTAGGTATTCTGCAGGGAAAGCACAGTGCTGGGGACTAAACAGGCTTGCGGAGTGAGACAACACAGTAAAGGTGGCAGGGATGCTGGGTAATAGAGGGGCTGCTTCTAGTTGTTTGAATGGGAATGGCCCCCATAAGCTCATATGTTTAGAAATTTGGTCACCAAGGAGTAGAGATGTTTGAAAGGATTACAAGGATTAGGAGGTGTGGTCTTTTTTGTAGTAAGGATTTCACTAGAGGTGGGCTCTGAAGTTTAAAAAGTCTATGCTAGGCCCAGTCTCTCTCTCTCTCTCTCTCTCTCTCTCTCTCTCTCTCTCTCTCTCTCTCTCTCTCTCTCTCTGTGTGTGTGTGTGTGTGTGTGTGTGTGTGTGTGTGTGTGTGTGTGTGTGTGTGCGTGTGTGTGTAGCAGGATATAGCTCTCAGTTACTGGTTTAGCACCTTGCATGCTGCCACACTTCCTGCCATGATAATATACTAGACCTCTGAAACTCTAAGCAAGCCCTAATGCTTTCTTTTATAAGAGTTGTCATGGTCATGTGTCTATTCACAGCAATAGAACAGTGACTAAGACACTGCTATTTTATATAGTCAGGGTCAAGAGGGAGGGGATTCTGCTGAAGAGGTACTTCATCAACAGGCCTGAGAAAAGTGAAAGACTGAGTCATTGGGAATTCTATGGAGAAAAGCATTCCAGGCAGCATTAAGTACAAAGACTCTGCAGCATCAGTGTCTGATACATTCAAGGAGAAGAAAACCACCATGGATAGAGTATGAGTAAGGGAGAGAATATCAGATGAAGTTGGAAGATAATAAGGTTCTTGACTACCTGGGGCTTTCTCAGGCTCTTGTAATGGCTTTGACTTTCAGTGAGTCACCTGAGAAGTAACTACAGAGTTTTGACTAGAGAAATGAAACAGACTGAGGGGTGGGGTGTGGATGTAGCTGGGCCAGTTAGGAGGCTGCTATAGAAGCTTTTAGTGGGAGATGATGGTGGCTCAGAGCAAAACTGTAGTAGTTTAATCAGGTCGTGGGTGTGCTTGGGTGGAGTAGGAGGAACTACTAGGATACTCTCAAGGTTTTTGGTTTGGGCAACAGAGAGACAGGTTCCATTTATAGAAAGAGGGAAAACTGGAAGGTTATTTTCAGGGAGAATCTTTACATTTAGTTTGAGATACCAACTGGAAACTCCAAGTGGAAATAGCATGACAGAGTTAAATAAATGGGTAAGATGTGCAGGGTAGAGACCTTGGCACTGACATCTATCTTGAAAGTTATAACATAATTTGCTTTGAAAGCCATGAGATAGATAAGGTCTGAAGAATGAGTGTGAACTACTCAAGAAGGATCGCAAACATGCTGAGTGGGGAAGCTGAGGAGGGTAAAATGGAAACTCAAGAGTTTAGAAAGGAAGGTGTCATGAGTGAAAGGAAAGGCCAGCCAGTGTGTCAGATGCTTCTGGTGGGACAAGTAAGGTGAGGAACACAGAGTTAGCTGCAGAGGCTTGGTGATCTAGACAGAATGACGAGAAGAAAGCAAGAGTGGAGCATTTCTGGAGAGAACCTGTAGTGATATTTTGTTTGTGTTTTAACAAATAAAGCTTGCTTAAAGATTAGAGTGTAGAACTAAGCTACTAGAGGCCAGGTGGTGGTGGCTCACAGCTTTAATCCCAGTATTTGGGAGTCTCATGGCTTTAATCACAGCACTAGGAAGGTGGAGACAGGAAGGAATATGGTTGGGCAGAGAGAGAATGTAAGATGGGAGGAGACAAGAGCTCAGTGCAGTCTGATGTTTGGTGGAGACAGATGCAGTCTGAGGACTGCCCCTGCAGTCTGAGGATGCAGTCTGAGGAGGAGGCAATCTGAGGACAGGATCGTCCCTTTAGTCTGAGCACTGATAGAGGTAAAAGGTCTCTCTAGTGGCTGACTGCACTGCTTTTGTAATCCTTCAGCTTTTACCCCTGATATCCGACTCCAGGTTTTATTTATTAAGACCAGTTACAATCCATGCTACAAGAACCTAAGGGACCAAAGGTAGGAGAAGGGAATGCAGGGACAAGCTGGTGATGGCCAACATATGTTAACTCTTTCCTAGGCTTTCCACAAAAGAAGTAGGACTGTGAAGCAAGTGATGGTATGTGAAGGAAGGACCACAGCCTGAGCAAGTACTAGCTACTCCTTTCAGTCACTTTGGGGACTTCAAATTTAACATTTCAAAGGGCAGAGAGAATCTTTATAAAAGTAAGGACTTCCTTAATTAATCTTATTAACTTTATCTTAACCTTATTAAGATATAAGGTATACGTATATAATTTTAGAGTAGCAATTTAAGAAAATTAATCTTCATTTAATTAAGCTTCATATGATCAGAAGCATCATTGGTTACATAATCACTTCAGCAGTTACAAATCTAATAATGGTGGATTTACCTTGGTATTGTCAAATGCCAATAGGAGCGTTCTGCCATTGGTTAAAAAGATTTCTACAGCATTATCTCTCAGTTGCCACCAACGTCTGTGAACTTCTTTAATTTCCTCATATGTCCAGGAAAAAGATGCTGGCTCTAACTCGCCCTGAAGGTTCTAAGACAAAGGAAACAGACAAAAGTATTTCCATTATACAAAACTAGCTATTTTGGCTTTAAATATCAAAACAAAACACACAATCTTTCTTCCATGACAAAAAGGTAGGACTATCTGGAAACCATCCCATTATATAACACTGCATATGTTAGACAAAATTTAGGAATAAAAAACAAAGAGTATTTCTAGATCTGCTTAAGGTTATAGAATACTGAGAGGCTTTATCCTATGTAATATGAGAATTCAGAATCTTATTGGTCATTTTTATGATGAATACTAGTATATCCAGAGGAATCTATTATCATTACTCATCCATATGCTTAGTTATTCAATTATATAAAAATTTTCTTTGCTTTTGATAGCAAAGGTTCTCAACTGTGAATTGGGAGCGGCAAGGAGTATTAACTTGTTGCTGCTCAGGACAGTGATGAGGAAGAATGACACAAAATAATAGAAGTGTGCTTAAATTTGAACCCTAACTCTAATTGCTGAGACCTAGGTCAAAAGGAAGAGGAGACAGCACTCTTCCCTCTAAAAGGACCTTTTAGAAAGTGGTTGTAATCCACACTCATCTACACACAGGATAACAATGGGTGAGCTAGCTCTCTCACTATACTGGATTTACACAGTTTTAAAATTTTTCCTAGGTTTAAGTAAACATAAATTCAAGCCTCCACTCACCGAACTTTCAACTGTATCAGAAGCATTGTCTTCCACAAAGTACATTCCACATTTACCTGCAGGAAGTAAGTGGACAGAAGGGTTTGAAAGTATGTGTGCATTGTTCTATTTGGTGAAGGGTGGGGACCTCTGAAGTCCTCTGGCCTGAGTTTGAAAACAAGCAGCTAGAGACAGTTCATAAATACTTTAAAATAGTTCTCATAAGATCTCAGTTGCTTAATCCTCCTGGGCCTTAGGTTTCTTACTAAAAAGGGTGTGTGTGAGAGCTGAATTTCCAAAATTACTATAAAAATAAAATTAGAATATATATAAATACAAAGCATGCATCAATATTACCTGGCTACTGGCTAGTTCTACTATTATCTTCTTATAGTACAAGCATACTTACTGGCTTTACTCTGTTACTTGCTGAAGTCTCTGTTAAAATAGTGAAAAATTTAACTACATCAACAGATTTTAACTTGAAAAATCTAAATTGTATGTAGTAAAAGGAAAAACTGAATATAAAAATGTTCACCCAGAAAGTCAACTTAATAAAAAAATTTTGAACATGTACTTTCAGAAAATGCCATTTCTTCATATTCATTAGAGTAGTCCCCTGCCTTTATTTGTGGTTTTGTATTTATTTACAACCTGATGCTGTTTACCCTCATTTCTGTCCTCCCCATAACCCACTCTTCCCCTCTATCCCCCCCACCATCCATTTTTCCTCCATTTCTATTCAGAAAAGGGCAGGCTTCCCATTTATATTAACCAAATATGACATATCAAATTGTAGTAAGACTAGGCACCTCCCCTCATACTAAGGCTGGGCAAGACAACCAAGAATGAGAAATAGGGTTGCTAAAGCCGGCAAAAGAGCCAGAGACAGCTACTGTTCCCACTGTTAGGAGTCCCACACGAAGACTAAGCTATACAAGTGTAACATATACAGAGGGCCTAGGTCAGTCTCATGAAGGCTCCCTGGTTGCTGGTTTACTCTCTGTGAATCCCTATGAGCCTAGGTTAGTTGATTCTAGGGCTTTCTTATAATGTCCTTGACCCCTATGGCTCCTATAATCCTTTCTCCCCCTCTTTTGCAAGATTCCCTGAGCTCCACCTAATCTTTGGCTGTGGGTCTTTATATCTGTTTCCATCAGTTGCTCGATGAAGCCTCTCTGATGACAACTGGACTTGACTCTGGCTTTGTTTTTTGAGGCTTTGGTTACTTATAGTCAACCATAATCTGAAAACATCCCATTGAAAATATAAAAAAGTATTTTTTAAATATTCAATCATGCTACTCTAAGTACATGATGAAATCTAGTCCTGAGCTGCTCTATCCTATCTGAAGCATGAACCATGTCTTCAGGTAGTGTATCCAGATCTACTAGTCAGCCACTGCCTGGTCATTAGGTTGGCTGCTACAATGTTGAATACCTTATGATAACTTTTATTTGACTTTAATAATGCCCCCCAAGGCAAGAGTAGTGATGCTGGCTATTAACATATGCCAAGAGAAGACATGAAATTGTACTTTTAAGTAAAAAGGTGACAATACAATAAAATATTTTGAGAGGGCTCATATTCATAGAGCTTTTATGTGGTGTTGTTATTTTGTTAGCTATTTTTGTTAACCTGTTTCTGTGGCTAATTTATAATTCATCTTTATTTATCATGGTATGTGCACATGGGAAAACAGTACTATCTGTGCTTTAGAGCATCTACTTGGGCCCCATGGGTAAGTGGGGCTGTCTCTATAATGTCAAATCCAAGCCACCTACATGATGTTAAAGAAATTTTACCTCTGTATGAAAAATACTTTACATTATTTAAGAATAAACTAAGGAAGGGTGAATATGAGTAAAATTCTTTTGAAGCCAACTTACCTAACAGCAATTCCCCAGCTGTCTCTCTGGATGGTGCAACACTGATACATCTTCGATTCACTCTGTCAAAACATGTTTAAAATTGCTATGATTCAATTTTTCCCAATTTTAGACTTCAAGTTTTTTAATCTAGTAAAATATTAATGCAAAGCAGACTAGAGTTTCAGTAGCATAAGCTGTCATGTCAAAACCCAAATGATGATCCTGTGCTAATTATATAACACTCATCAGACTGAAGTGATGAAAATCTTTAGGAAAGTCTAGGGATTCTTGCAGCTGCCTGTAGAATATATGGATTTAGCTACTTAAGAAATGCCAATGCTTCATAATTTCAGTAAGCAACTAGACACTGTGTTAGGTCATTGATATTTCAATGTGGGATAGAAACCTAGTTTTTGCTGTTGTTTTTAGGAAAACCAGGGACATTGGGATTAAAAAATTTCTGTTCTGAAGGCACTGTCTTTTAAAGTTTCTAACTATAAAATGGGTACAATAATAATAACCACCATAAGAATATGGCAACACTGCTAAAACGAATGCATACCGACATATTTAACATTCAATAACACTATGAAAGCCTGTATATAATCATTTCCTTTACTTATGAAGTGAGGAAAGTGAAGCAGAGAGGCTAAATAAAATGCCCAAGATCAGGCAGGTAGGCAGGGAAGGAACTGGAATTTGACACTTTAGGACATTACATTTCACTCTTGCGGTGGCACCAGCAGCAGCTCTATCTTCTTTACAGACTAGAAAGCCAGCTACAATATAATGCATATGCTAGGAAGGGTCAGAGCACGATGACTGATGTCCATTAAACCCCAGTGTCGGAAATGGCATCTGGACTTTGCCCTTCAGCCTTGTCCTGTCTCAAGCCTCTTTTGTTTAAGACTTTCCTAACATCACAGCATTATCTGAAACCAACACTACACAAAACCTACAATGAGCTAATTTTGTATACCATTCATCAAAAAGTGAAGGAAGGCATGTACTCAGATCTACCTTATGGATTCACTTGCAGCTTTGTCTTTGACAGTAGAGGAGAAGGAAGAATGAGTTTTATCTTCAAATAGGTAAGAGAGTGGTGGCTTGACCACACCTGTTGAGAAAAAAGTACACATTTATCTGGTAACCGTTTACCTGACATATCTACAGGTCATGGCCAAAGTTGCTATTACCTTCTGACTTTTGTCTGTCCCTAAGGAGATACTTATTTGGAATAGTTAAATAACATCTCTGCAAACGTCTCCTCTCTCGGTTTGGCCCTTCTGTTGGATCCAACTGCCATGAAGTTGGATAGTAGATTGGATCATACCAGACTGCTCTGCAAGTTGAAATAAAACATCTTAGTGGTCATCCAAGGACTTATAGCCTTAATATCATTATAGAGACTGATTAAATAAATTAAATGTGCCTGTTTAATTACAAAACAGCAATTTGTACATTAGGGGAAACATATACATAAGATAAAGACTAACATAGAAAGTGAGTAACTGTCCCTGAGTCCAGTTCTCAAGTTCCCTTCTGGACACTTTCTAGTTTCCTGTATCTCCTAAATTTTATTTTCTGTTCCAAAATTTAAAGAAAATTTCTTTGGTTATAATTACATCATTTCCCCCTTCTCTTTCCTCCTTCTAACCCCTAACACACATGCCCTCCCTTGCTCTTTTAAATTCATGGTTTCTTTTTGTTATTATACATCCCCCCTCTTTCCTTAACATATAAATGTAACCTTCCCAGTCTCCATCATGTTACTTGCGTGTATATTTTCAGAGATGACCACTTGGTATTGATAAATAATGCCTCTTCCCTGGAGGAAACTATTTCTCCCATTCTCAGTATTCCTTAGTTGTCTGTAGTTCTTTGTATAGCACTGAGGCCTCATGAGATTGCCCCCTTCCATGTTAAATATACTACCAATTTTAAAAGATGTGTCCCTTCTACCACAGAACTTTATCAGCATTATATAACACACTATATCTAACATGGTTACTAGCTAATAAAACATTTTCTCCAAATTAATTTTTTAAAGTTCTCATTGTTTCCTACTGATAAAAATTAGTTCCTTTTATAGTATATATCACATTTTTAAATTTTAATATATTAGATGAAAGAAAAAAGTAAAACTATAGTAAGTACATTTTTTTTAGAAACCAGATTTCAAAAAACACCCTTAATTCTATTACTTAGAACATTACTTTCTGTCATAATGTTTCTAGCCATGCTACTGTTACTATTCCTTTGCTGTTCCCAATTAATTTGCTGCCTTCTGCACTTTGTATCCTTTCCTTAGGGTAGACTCACTAAAATATTTCCAGGACTCCGAATATGCACCATTCCAGGATACACCAAAACCAAAGCTCTGAATAACAACAGCTAACATGTCTGGCTAATGTCCTGTTGTCAATATCGGCACAAGAAAAAAAATCTAAATAAAAAATTAAAGTATAGTAAAGATGGTTTTGAAAATCAAATTCGCAGTTGTAATTGATAACTACAGGTAGGAAGATTAAGTTCAAAGCCCCTCTCAGCTACACAGGAAGTGCAAGGCCAACGTAGGTGACATAGGACTCTGTCTCAAAGGACCATAAAACAAACAAAAAGGGCAAATTACCCTCTGTCAATAATAAGTATTTTCAATTTGTTTAAAAAGTCTAATGTACAACAAGAGAGTACTCATGCTTTCTGCTCTTTCGAACTTCAGGGATAATGGAATTATACTTTATATCTATGTATGAAAATATTAATTCTTCAACAGATTTTCTGAAAACAAATTTCCTTATTTTTTGTCCTTAAATATAATAAACACCATTAAATTAAAATTCAAACCACTGAATTCTTTCTAATTTTTTGTTGCACTTAGCTGAGAATATTATCAATTCTGTAGAAATGTATACACCAATTTCCTAATTTCATCTTCTTAAAAAATTTGGGGGAGGTACTGGGGATTGACCTCAGGGTTTAGCACATGCTAGGCAAGTGCTAATTCTTTTTTTAAATTTTATAAACTTTCTAAGTGTTAATTCTTTCTGTTTGCAATTTTCATTATTATATAATCATTGGTGTATTTTAGTACTCAAAGTCAGGCTAATAAGCTATTTTTTTTCTTTTCTTTTTTTGAGACGGTCTCACTTTGTAGCTCTGGCTGTCTTGGAACTCACTAAGTAGTTCAAGCTGGCTTTGAACTCACAGAGATCTTTCTGCCTCTACCAACAAAGTGCTAGAATTAAAGGCATGCACCATCACGTCTGACTGTAGCTAGCTATCTTAATTAAATATAAAGAATGACACATTAATTTTCTTTTAATCATTAATAATTCATTTCTTTTGTTTTTTTGAAACAGGGTTTCTCTGTAGCTTTGGAGCCTGTCCTGGAACTCACTCTGTAGACCGGGCTGGCCTCGAACTCACAAGGATCCATCTGCCTCTGCCTCCCAAATGCTGGGATTAAAGGTGTGTACTACCACTACTCAGTTAACAATTCATCTTTTAAAAAAGATTTATTTATACATGTATGAACATTTTTCTGCATGTATGGATGTAGACCATATGTGTGCCTAGTGCCTGAGGAGGCCACAAGAAAGCATTGTATCTCCTGGAACTGGAGCTACAGGTGGTTTGTGAGTTGCCAGGATGGTGCTGGGGAACTGAAACCTGTCCTCTGCAAAAGCATAAGCACTCTGAACCACCAACGTACCTTTCTAGCTTCCTGATAATGCATCTTTAAAATCATATTGATAAAGTCTAAGATAGAAAAAGGTCTAATTCTTAACTACACTTAACTATACTCTTAACTACACTCTTTTGACAATTTCTCTATCCTTTTGCAAAAAAAAAAAACCATTTTAAAATTGAAGTCAATTTTACTATCTGAAAGAGCTACTGCCTTTAGGTTTTGCTTCAAGAATTAAAAGAAGTTCATGTGACTATTTTTAAAGATTGCAAAAATGATAATTAGATAAAAATGTTTCCTTAACTAGTTTAACAAATCTGAATTCTACAGTGAAAACAGTATTTAACATCATATATAAAAGTTGAACCAGATGTGTTCCCAGTACACACCTGTCGTGTGTCAGCTGTTGGATGAGCTCCTGCCAGTGTCTGCTGGCACTCAGGTCAACTTTGTACATCCCTCTGATGTGCTGAATCACCTTTTTTCTTTCAATTCCTTGGGAGAGAGATATAGCCTGGGTGATATCTGCAGCTATTTTAGATATGTCCTTGGATTTTGAATCGAGTCGCTGAAAGAGACTAAACAAGGTTGTTCCAAAGTTAAATATCCATGGAACATTAAATAATACTTTAGTAGTACATCTGAGGGCTGGAGGTACAGCTCAGTGGTATAGCATTTGACTAGCATGCATGAGAACTTGTGTCTCATCTCCAGCATTCCACATATATACATACACATGCACACAGATACAAACACACACAGATGTAAATGCATATGCATACATACAAAAAAAGTGGCCTCACAAGTTTCCAAAATCAAACCAAAAGAAAAAAGGCCTGCTGTAGAGAACTGGAGACTTCTGGAGGGCAGGACTTTGGAAGACACTGTAGCTCACCTCTGTTGATTATTGTTAACTGTTTTCTGCCATGCTCCTTTACTCACACTCTCTTCGTTTTCATATTTCTTCTGTTCCTAAAAGAATTTAACAATATTGTATAAAACTTATTCTCTTTTTTCTTTTTTTGAGACAGGACTTCATGTATCTCAGGTTGGCACTGAACTCACTATGTAACCACGGATGACCATAAACTCCCGATCCTCCAGCCTCAGCCTCTCTGGGATTATAGTGTATACTACTACATCCAGGCCCTTTAGGTGATCTACATTCTGAGCCCCAAAACTTGTTATTTCTCATATAATATTGGCACTGGGCTTAACAAAGTAATTTTGAAACCAAGTTAATAAAGGAAAACTTATTACTCTCAAGAGACCAGACTACTGTAATATGAGCCACGTAAACAACATTATAATTTCCCTCTTTATTTTTTGTATAGTTTGAGCCATTGACATCAGAACAGAAAAGTATGTTCCCCAGCCTGCTGAGTTCACATAGTTACCTGCTTATTTCATTTGTTTGTTAAAAAACCCTTAAGTCCAGGTATGTTTCAACTTGCTTTTCCCTACAAAATCTGTGCTTCATCAGGCTATAAAAACGGCTCAGTGGTTAAGAGCACTTGCTGCTCTTGTCAAGGACTGGGGTTCATTTCCCAGTGCCAGCATGATGACTCACAACCACCTGTGACTCTGATTCCTCCTCAGATCTCCAAAGTCACTGCACATATGTGATACACAGACTTACATGCAGGCAAACACATAAAATAAATAAATCTTAAAAAAAAACTTTCCTTTGTTGAAGGCTATAGATAATGGATGACGAGAACCAAAGAATAGAAAGCTCCTCAAAATAAGTCTGTTTTTTAGTTTCCTGATCAAAAACTCTTGTGGTAAAAATGAAAGAATAATTGCAAGCTCATCATCAATGTTACCAAAAGTGAAAAAAAATCTTTATATCACCATGTGAAGAGTGTATAGCAGGATTTCCTAAAAAACAACTCTGACTGATAGACTCACCTCTTTGATCATTTTAATGAGCTCTGGTTTGGAAGGGGCACTGGGAGGGATGCACTTGTGGCCACATAATTTTAAAGCATTCATAAGCAGTTCTGCTGTGTCCAGGTCTTCTTTATTTAACTCATCTTCATGATTATGTACCAACTCCGACAAATACAAAACCAACTTGGCTCCATGCTTTAAAAAAAATTATAATGCTTTAGTTATAATTTTTATTTCTTCCATTTAAATTATTTAATAATAAATTTAATTATATTTCTAAAATTGGTTGGGTCTACTTCAATATAGCTGTAAAAACATGATAGGGTAGATGAAAAAATTTAATTATGTATTAGATATTCCTAATTTTATTTGTTTTAATAATAGAAAATAAGTGTTTTAAAAAAGAATCTAGAAAATGTCATAAGTTCTACAAGCTTTAATAAACTGTTAAATAAATTAGAAAAAGAAATGGCACTGCCAGTGTAAGAAAGACACTATCAAATATTAAATCTATGTTTAATATGTTTATGTGGTATTCATCATATTATTCTCTGTGTATATTAAAAACTTTTCATAAATGGTTGAAATGATGCAAACTAGTTGTCCAGCTTCTGGGGAGAATTTGTTAATGAAAAATAGAAAATGAAGTGGGTATAAAGGAAAAGACAAAAACACTGAACTAGAAAAGAAACTGTCTTTTAACCTTAAAGTAAAAGTATGTCTCCATCCCCTTTCCTTTGAGTTTCACTCAGAAAATGGTAAGATTTTAGAAACAAAAGACTGTCCCTAGCTCATCAAAACTGACTCCTCTCAAGGAAAAAAAGAGGCAAGAAACTCAAGGCAGTAAGATCCTGCATCTCATGAGATCCACACGAGTGTCAGGGGAGGGCTGGTGTGGGCCCGTCTGTAAGCAGACAGACCGAAAGCCAAAATTGGAGTTCTTAAGGTGATGACAACTATCCTTTGAAGTGCAAACTTAACCCAAATTTTGTTGGGTGGGCCTTCCACACAATGCCTATCACATATGATTGTAACATGTACATACATGTTAAACAATAATTATGCCAACAAAATAAACACATGCCCTTTAAATCTTCAATGATACAAACATCACTGAATTTTGCTTTATGGCATTTTAAACTGTGAATAGAATTAAATGTCAATAAATGGGTCTAGATACGATTACATCTTAGTTGATATTTAAGCCACCATGCTGAATCACATCATGTTACTAAGAGCCTAAGATGAACATATGCAACAGTGAAAGTAGCAAAGCTTATTTTAATGCAGCATTTTAAATTAGTCAGAAGACAGCTGCTATCTGACCAAAAGAGGAAAAGCAACAGATGCTACGAGAGTAAAAGCATTGAAAAGTTGGCAAATAAAGAAAACTGGTGCATGACTGGGGTATTTTCCATGTGTCTTAAAGGAAATGTTTGTTTTACATTAAAACTATCTCAGCTTAGTATTCAATGACATTCTAAACTATCTTTAAAAAGATACCTGGAAAAAAGCCACCAGGAACAGTGGCTTACACCTCAGCATTTGTAGGCAGAGACAGAAGGATTGCTATCTGAATATCTGGGCTACAAAACAAGAACATGCAAAGAAACACATGATGTTTTCAAATAATATCTCATTTTACTATCCTTTGATCAATTGTTTTTCAATGAGAAAAGGTGTTAGGACACATGTAAAAAGATCTTTTTTTGTTCTCAGCTCTCAAAAAGTAGACATCTTAGGAGGCAAAGACAGAAAGATCACTTTAGTCCACAAGTTTAAGATAGGCCTGACAAGAGTTTCCATCTTAAAAACCAAACCAAAACAAACTGACTTAAGAAACTCAATCTGTTATAAATCTTTATAATAACAAGAGTGTATAAAAGTAAAGCTTTCAGTGAAGGTTCTCAGAATGACGTGTTATGAATGCACTAAAAGAAGGAAGGGTTAAGAGAAATACAAGGTGCAGAAAGGAGACATGATGGAAAGAGGTTGCAAGGGACAATGAGGAGAACTATCTTGAAAGGAAGAGAAAACATTACAAAGGAGCTGAATGGGAAAAGCAGCTGTGAGCTTTCCAACCCTAGGAGAAAGCCAACAGAAGAAAGCTTGCATGCAGTTAACAAAAGGCACAAAGAGCAGTCCTTTGGAGGACATGCTGTCTAGTAGAGAAAAGGAGCGTGAAGAGCTCTCAACAACAGAAACAGACACAGTGTATATATTTATACACATATATACACACACATATTTGGAACAATAATAATCCAAGAAAAAGGCTATTAAGTTAGAATGTGGGAAGAGGGAAACAGGAAGGGACTCAAAGGAAAAAAGAAAAGTGGGGAGAGTAAAATAATTAGATTTTAATTCAAAATGTATTTTAAAAAGGAAAATACTTTACAATATAGCAACAAGTAACCATATAATACCTTTTAAGAACTAAGATACAGAATTTCTAATCTAAGTCCTGGAAATAACTGGGAAATGACCATAGAAAAGTCAAATCAAGCCTAAAAAGAATGTGAGGGAAGACCTCAGATTGAATTTGTTTGGTAAGAAAACTACACTCCTGACAACAGGAGTAGTTTAATTTCATTCTTGTTTTGAAAGGCTTTATCAAATTTTAAGATACTTACTTGTGGGGATGGGCTAAGGCAGTCTCGTAGTATATCTTGATGAGCTGGTTCATGAACTATTTCAAATATTTGCCTCCTTTCTTGGACAGTATGGGTTGGTGACAAAATATGTGCTAGCAATCTTCCAAGCTGGACTCGTAAAGTTTCTTTACAAGACCCCAATATTTTAGTCCACTGTTGCTTATAACCACTGGTTTTATTTGAACCCTAAGTAAAAATAGGAGTGAATTAGGATCAGACTTTTAAAAACTAAATATTAGTAGCAGATGTATTGTGTGTAGGGGAGTGTCTGTGTGCCACAGCATGCATGTGGAGGTCAAAGGACAACTTTGTGGGGTTGGGTTCTCTTCTTCTACCTTTGTATGGGCTCTAGGGATCAATATCAGGTCGTCAACATTTGCAAAGTGTTTTTACCTGCTGAGCAAGCTGGACAGTTCAGGATCAGACTTTTTAAGCAATAATATACTAATTTGACACAATTCAAAAAAGACAATAGAGCATGATTCATTCTAGACTTAATATTCTAAATTAGACACTCATACACATATCTACACAAATGAGACAGATTTAAACAATATTCAGAACTTTATATGTTTTGCCACAAGTACAAAAAGAGATAAGCACAGAAGGAGAAGCTAATGTAATGAGTCATTTTTCAAAAATGACCAAGGGATTACAAATTGTCAATTAAAATCAAATCAAAAAAACCAGAGAACAATGGTAAGTAAGGTCACCTTGATTTTAAAATATAAAAGACAAGGAACTCATAATAAAGTTGAGTCAGTACTACCACAATAAGTACAATAGTTACAAATTAAGAACTATATAGAAATTGATCATCAATTTTTCCTAATGTATAATCAATAAGGTTATTTTAACTGTAGTTCTACCAGTAGTCTAGTATTGACCAAGCCACCTGGGCTTAATATTGGAATTATTATATTTTAGAGTTTATCCAGAACTTCAGAAAGGCTTTCCAATTATTCCTACTCTTAAGATCTTGTTTGAGTGATTGAATTCTAAGTGCATCTACAGTTTATTTAATGATCAGAGATGGACACTAAAATCTAGTTCAGATTCAGAGATTGACAATGATGACTCATGGCATTCTAGAATTAGACTGGCTTTTGGTACTACTAACATAGTGAATGGATCAATTTGTTCCCAATGGTCAAATATAAATGATCTAAAGAAACTCAAGTGAGATGATAGTAAGTGAAGTCCATCAATATCCTCTATATCATTCTGAAGGCACCAGATATGTTTATTCCAAGACCCAAACATTATATTAATTTAAAAACTCAAGAATGTAGCTATAAATAAAGCCTTTAAAAAACAGCATATTCATTTACAGCCACAGTAATCATCAAAACCTTACTCTTCCCTGATGCTACATGAGGTTCTTCATTTTGTAACAAGTAAGTCAGCAAAATATATTACCCTATTATTGAAAGCCTATGCCAGGCATAATGGCACACACCTGTAATCTCAATTAGCACGAGTCTGGGACATGAGAAATGTTAAGTTCAAAGTCAACATAGGCTACATAGTGAATCCTTACTTCAAACAAACAAACAAAACAAAACAAAACCAAACAAAAACCTCCAAAATAAAAAAAAAAACCTAAAAAACAAAGTGGAATAACTAATTCAAATTGTTTCAACTGCAGAAAAATGCTAAACAGCAAAAAGAAATATTATTTTGGAGATTCATAGTTTAGACATGTAGCCCTCTATTAAGTTTCTGTAAATGGACACTTCCTAAGTCACTAAGGTACTTACAATAGACACTTTGAATCCATCTACCAGATATGTGAACATTTCTCTCTGAAATGGATTGCATATAGAAGGTTGCTCGTGACGCATATCTTCTTCAGAAATTTCAGTCTGGGAAACTGAGGTCTTGCTTTGGGATGCATTTTCTGGAGTTCTCAAAATGTTAATAATATCTGAATTCAACTCTTTGAATTAAAAAAAATTAAAAAATTAGTTAACTATAACATATATATATATATGATGTTGGTAAAATTACCTTCTGTGGAAAAGAGGTGGGATAAATAACCTGAGGATATTTGATATAGCCATAGAAAATTATTTTATATTTACCTAAAATTACATATAATACATTAATTGTGTATATTTTAATGAAGTTATGCCACTTGGGATCTCCAAAAGCCATATACAAAACCTAACCTAAAAAGTCTAATAAAAACCTTGGTACTAGACATGAAAAACTTCCTTTCAAGTTGCTAGTTAGAAGAGTCCAAGAGACTCCCAAAACAATATGGGTTATTGCTGTTGCCCTTGGCTGCCTTCCAGAAGTCTGAAGATAAGCCCCTATTACTGAAGATACCAAGCACTGTAGACACAGGATTTTGAAGACTCTAGCTGGATCTGACCTGAAAGCCTCCTTCCTGAGGACTAGCTGTCATTATACAGGAAAATGCTATTCAAGCTTCCAAGGGAGGAAAGCAATCCAGCCGTGACACTTATAAAAAAACAATGACCAGCACAGCAAGATATTCTTGAAGGTATATCTAGGCAGTAATCAACAGCTATCAAACTGGATTTAAGGGCTGCTAAAGAAGAGAAATCATGCTGGATACTATAAATCTAGCCAACCGCCAGTGGATAGTGACCATTCAACTCCTGAACAAATCAACTGAAAGGCCACATGACACATATTAGATGGATCTGGGATGGATGGCTACATGCACTAGCCTTTTAATGCTATAATGTGATAATCCTGGTTCAGTTTGGATTTAGTCTGGAAGTCTGTTGTTCCAAATATAAATTAGAAAAGCTAAAGCAGAACCACAGTAACAAAATTCCCCTTGGGCTTGCCATATGTTTTTATGGGCAGACAATTACTTCTTTCTTCCTATCTTCCTTGGGTTACCAGAATAATTCTTTAAACAATTTTTTAAGATTGTTAAGAAAATTTTATTTTTATCTGCATGAATGTTAGGCCTACATGTATATCTGTGCACCACATACATGCCTGGTGCTCTCAGAGGTCACAAGAAGGCATCAGATTCCCTGGAACTAGAGTTACAAATGGTTGTGAGCCACCATATGGGTGCTAGAACAGAACCTGGGTCCTCTGCAAGAGCAACAAGTGCTCTTAACTCTGAGCCATCTCTCCAGACTCCTTGAATAGTTTTTAGAGTTCTATTTTGACTCACTGATAGTGCTTTAATTTTTCAGTTTTACTGAAAGAACTTATATTCTATATATAAAGTGTACAACTTGATGCTTTGGTATACATATCAAATGTTAACTTATCAAATGATAATGTTAGGGAATACTCATCAGTCCTGTGTGTGTATGGCCTCAAACTTGTGATCCCATAGCCTCAGTCTTCACAAGTATGCACCACTGAACATAGCTATAATGCTTTTGTTGCTGGTGTTTATTTTTTGTAGCACTCTTAGTGGTTACTCTATGTATTAGCTTAACATTGGCTTCATGGAATAGCACATTAAAACAACAGTGGGATATCTCCACACATCTGGCAGAATGATGAAACATAAACTGGTGACAACTCTAGATCCTGGAGACGATTCAGTAAAACCTGGATTACTCATGTATTATGAGTGGGATGGCATATAAACTACACAGCCACTTGGGAAAAGTTAAAACTGTCATATAGCCCAGGAAATGTATATTGGGTGTTTATCCCAGAAAATGAAGATATTCACACAAAAACCTGAACGTGAATGTTGCTAAAAAGTTTGCTTGCAGAAACTCCAAGTGGAACCAGCTTAGATGCCTTCAACAGATAAGGGCTTAAACAAACTCTGGTATATCTACATCGTAACACTACTGTCCAGTAAAATAAACAAAATTTCAACCAAACAGATTGCTGATACATTCAAAATAAACGGAATGATTCTCTAGAGAATTTCAATGGACTTGATATCATATACATAGAAAAATTTTTTTTCAAGACAGGGTCTTACTATGTAACTCTGGCTATCCTAGAACTCACTATGTAGACCAGACTGACCTCTAACTCACAGATTTGCCTGCCTCTGCCTTCCCAGCACTCTGGGATTAAAGGTGTGCACCACTACATCTTAGGCTCAAACAGTCCTCCCACCTCAGTGCTGGGATTGCCACAGGCACAAATCACTGTGTCTGGCTGTCTTCTAAAAACATTGTAAAAATACAGAAATGCAGGGTAAATTGGAGGTAGGTAGGGGCTGAGGAGGAAAAAAGTGAGTTTGGCCATAAAAAGGCAACATGGCAATTCCTTCTGGGGATGGAAATGTCCTCTTTGACTATATCCAAGTCTCCTTACTGAGAGTGACACTGTATTTTAATTTTGTAAGATTCCATGGGGAAAAATTGCAGGATCTCTTTATTATTTCTAATAACAGCCCATGAATATATTACTTTGTCAAAAGAAAAGCTGAAAAAAATATTGTTTTGAAATCAATGGCCAAAACAGACTAGTACTTAACACATTAAGAAGTAGAGTATTAGTCTCTAACATAAGGCTCCAGAAGAGAAAAAAAAAATAACGTCTTAAAAAAGCAAACCTAATCATCTCCATCTGACATATTTAAACCTGTAAATCTGCATTGAAAGGGAGAAAAATGAGTTCTGACCTTGGTAAATGATCCTGTTCACAGCCAAGATGGTAAGTCTCTGCAGCCTCTGGGCAAGCTCTGCCTCCGAGGCCTGGCTGGGGTGCTCCTGGCTCATCCTCCTCTGCATCATAGTGTGTAGCTCATCACTGGCCACTGAGCGCATCTTCATAAGGAGAGACTCTGTCTGAGCCAGGGGGAATTTTCGAGGACCTTCAAGTACATAAATTATACAATGCCACAGTAAATGATAGCCAATGAACTTATTTTTACTATAATTTTTTGATTACTAGTCATGAAAAGAAAAACTTTTTATTACAAAATTAATTTATATTAAGGAAAAAAAGAGTAAGAGAAGTTAGTACTTTTCCTTCTCCAAAGAAGTGCAACAGTACTACTGATTTCAAGTCCAAAATAACAGCATTGAAGTCAGTGACACAGGAGGATGCTAGTCATTTGTCTAAGTCTGAGTCTTCTGAAAAACTCAGAGTATCAGATGGGCATGTGTAGCTTTGACACCTGGTCGACTATTTGCACTGTTTCACTTCCTTGTATTCCAAAATCATCAACAGTTTTAAAGAATAAGACATTTATGTAAAAAAAAAAAAGAAGATGATCATGACCATGATAATTTAGTAATAATGTTACTATACCCTGGTAATCCCTGTTGAATCTTATAGTTTGGAAAATTATACATAATGACAAATAAGAAATCAGTCAGCAAGAGTGAAGAAATCACAAAGTAGATACAAGTCCAGTGATTTGTCAGTACAATGATTGGGGTGAACGCATCATTTGGAAAGCATTTCCTGAGAAGAAACACCTCCCCAGACTGAACAAGGCAAAGGGCTGTTCCTGTGCTTACTGCACCTGCTCTCGGAAGTACTGCACACATGGTGCATCCAGGAGAGAGCTGGGAGGAGTCTTGATTTAATGGACTGAAGAAGGGCATCGGAAGCTGACCATAGGAACCAAAATGACGTCTTGGTAGATGAGGAGTAATAGAACCCTTCACTGGAATTGAACCTTTGTTTTAAATTATGAAAACAAATATCAATTTCCATCAACTTTTTTTTTACAAACTACTTGCATCTGACTAAACTACTACAGGTTTTAATGACTTACCCTACATGATATTCAAATTTTTAATAGTTTTTTTAGATTGTCCACTAGTAAGTATTTTTAATCAGTTAATAATTTTGGTGGGTAGAGTCATCTTTGAGGCAAAAAAAGAAACAAAAAAGAAAATAATCCTTAGAAATATTAAAAATATTATTGTTGGACAATATTCCTAATCTTCAAGGTCGATTCATCCTCATATTATCCAGAGACTCCTTATGTATAATACAATGACAAACATACCCCGGGCAAGGCAAGGCAGTAAGACACTGAATAAGAGCCTCACACCGTCTGTTTGTTAATGTGGATGTGTACTTCAGCACTCATGCTTTAGAATCACACAGTCTAGGGAAGCCATAAGCACTTCTTTCTCTAAGCCCCAGTTTCCTTGTTAGTAAGATATATATTAAAAATATAAAGCAGAGCTATGTCACAGGAAGATATTTATCATTATCTGACACTATAGTCATACATTTGTTTATATGCTCATCCATCACTTCCTCCAGTTCTATGTACATGACTGGTACACATTAATTATTTGATGGTTGAATGAATGAATGAAGAGCATTTTTATCAAGAGCATTAATCAAATAACGGATATAAATGCAATATCTATCTCACCCCTCAAAAGAATAAAGCATATTTCATGTTGATATTGTTTTTATTGGTTAAAATACAAAGAAAATTCATTTGTGTGCTAATTATACTAATCTATTATCTATCTGTATGAATGATACTTTACATGGATATATATTATCTAGAATAATACTCTACTACTTCCTCTATTTTCAAGCATTGAAGGTAATATACAAAGTTTTTAGTTGAAAAACTGTATATTATGGTCTTGTTTAAAATGTCAAAAGCTCAAAGTAAAAATGCTGGAGAGGATGTGGAGTAAGGGGAACTCTCATCCATTGCTGGTGGGAATGCAAACTTGTGCAACCACTTTGGAAATCAGTGTGGCGGTTTCTCAGGAAATTGGGAATCAACCTACCTCAGGATCCAGCAATACCACTCTTGGGAATATACCCAAGAGAAGTCCAATCATACTACAAAAGCATTTGTGCAACTAT
>PVIU01004506.1:0-130283 GCA_004026605.1 Ondatra zibethicus | reverse complement strand
TCTCCCTAGCTATAACCCACTGTCCCCTCTGTCTCCCTAGCTGTGGTGACCCGCTGTCCCCTCTGCCTCCCTAGCTATGACCCACTCTCCCCTGTCTCCCTAGCTGCGACCCCCTCTCCCCTCTGTCTCATCATATATGCTGCCGCTTCCTTGGGACAAGCTTGGCCATGCGTTTGCAGTCTGCACTGTTGTTTTGTCTCTGCTCCACCTACATGTGGCTGTGTCCTCATGGTTTCGGTCTCGCCTATTAAAAGCCTTAAGAGTAATAAGGTTACTTATTCTAAAGCTAGAATTACCCTCTACCAGAGTATCGAGCCATATCTCCATAGCACATGCTTGTCACCAGGGGTAAACACCTGTGAAACCTGTGCATATTCCTCTTACCTACTTATGTATACCTATGGATGGATGGATGAAAGAATGAGGCAATTATCTATCTTTCCCACCAAACTATAAACACCTTGAGAGCATAGACTTACTTGCATCTCTATACCCGAAATCTAGTACAGTATCTGATTCATAGAAGACACCCAATAAAACAATTAGTGGTGAGCCAATTGACTTTTTACAAAGCAACTTGTCCCACATGATATCACCAATCAAACTTTGTTATTCAAGTTCGATGCCCATGTGCCAAATGATACACGTGATATGGGATGCGCCTATACGTGTCACTGCTAGCTTAAACCTTCTAAAATACTATGTGTTATTTTGGTTCTTTTATAGTGAATACTTACCATTCATTGAGTGTTCTGTGATAGCTAAGAATATAGATTTTTCCATTTTAATTCCTGCAGCAGCAATTAGAGGTCTTCTTACCTCATTTCATAAAAAAGAAACTGGGGCACATGGTGGCAAAGTAACTTGCCTTGGGTCATGCATCTAAAATCTCGCTAGGCAGCATACTAACCTTTGGATACCTGACTTCAAACCCCATGTGGTTTCTGTTACTCTAAGATGTAGAGGGGCCCAGCCTCAATGCTGTTCTCCAATAACCAGCAAATTTTAGTGCACGGATGGACTCTGGATTGCTGGTGTTCCTTAGCGTGCGAATGGACTCTGGATTGCTGGTGTTCCCCTATCTTCAGATTCTTCCTCAAAGTCCACTGAGCAGGCTGTGAGAACAGCAGAAGCCCCTCCCCACCCTCAATTAGCACAGCAGCTAATTGAGGAGTGTGCAAAGTGCCTGCTCTTTAGAAGTGTTTTGACATTGGTTTGCACTTTCACATCCCGGAGATGAACCGATGAGGGGCTCCCTGCAGGTGTCCAGGCAGAGAAACCAACCGTGCGAAGAGATAAGAACGAAAACCCAGTGCAGATTGATTTCACCAATCTGCATCAGACTTTGGGGAGTCTAATAACAGGCAGTATATTCCCAATGTATTTAAGCCCAGTACAGTCTGGAAAAGAAACGTTTCCTGGTGTAATACAATCCCCAGTGAACAAAGAAGCATAATTACATTGAAACTCAATGCAGGGTCCACGTCATTCCCTCCAAGAAGATGGGTTCTAGAGATAGGCTACCAGTACTAGCTTAAGGGCCTAAGGGTCTGGCCTGGTCTCAGTCACACAGATAGCATAAGGGGTCATTTGGGCTATTAGCCACCTCTGGTCCTGACTGAGGGAGGCTGGGGAAGCCCCTGGCTATTAGAGTCATTTAAATTACTAGCTGGCTCCTATTCTTAGTTGTAAGAACTTGATATGGCCTGGCCAGACAGATAATGCAGATCATCAGACAGCTAGTCATTTTGAATTCCCAGCTTTCTGGATGGAAGAACAGGTTTTTCATCTTTCCCATTGGAAAGACCTCGTGTGTGCTTAACGTTCCTGTTTTCTCTGGAGATCTGAGGGTACGAGGACCTTCGTGCTAGCCGCTCAACAAACTGACAGCTGTCAGCTTGGGGATAGGACAGAGACCTCATGTGGAATGAGAAGGAAGATACTGAGGGGTTGAACAACACGCGCGCCCATTTTGTCCATCCTCAGCAGGGTAGGAGAGTTAGACGCGGAGAAGGATGCCCCCCCTCCAGATCCAGATAAATGACAGCTGGAGCGCGAGCGATATAGACGGCAGGGTCTATTTATCTGTGGACATAGGAAGATCAGGAGACTATGTACGTACTAGTGATGCCTAAGTCTGGGCAGGAAAGAAGCTCAGCAGTGGTAAAAAGCACTCACTGTATAGTGGTGCTAAGAGTCAGTGTTCCTCCCCACTTTCACTTTTATTTATGTTTGGGTTTCCTTCCATGAACATATTTTGTTCTTTTTTGGCGGGGATAGGGTCTTACTTTGTGGCATAGGCCAGCACTGAACATGTGATGACCGTCTGCCTAAGCCTCCTGAGAGCTGGGATTACAGGTGTGTGCCATATACCCTGCTTTTATTTTTAAAGGGTAATTTCTAAATCTTGTCCTGTCCACTGAAAGGAAATTGCTCCTAACAGTCCCTTTTCCTCTTTCCCCTGGCCACCATTGTAGCAATTCTAGAGCTGGGCTGCCAGAGCAATTCTAGAATTCTGGTGGCTGCCAGAGTGTCTCTTTCTCAAGGTCCACTGGTACCCAGTGTGACCTGTGTACCTGCTCACACCAGCCCCAACCCGAGCAGTGTTGTCCTGCCCAAGCCTTGCTGTCCCGTGTCCTACCCTAGCAATAATGTGCCGTCCAGGCAGTGCTGGCCCATCCACACGGTGCTGTCCCGTCTGAGCAGCACTGTCCTGCCCAAGCATGGCTTTCCTGCTCCACAGTCCGGCAGGCGAGGAATCCTGATACAGGTGTGTAAGTGCGGAGTGGTTGGCGTAGCCCTGGGGCTCCAGCGCGAGCACAGCCAGCTCTGAGGACCATAAGGTCTGAATGAATAGTTTGAAGAGTCTCCTTTGGCCCTGAATTCAGCGGAACCACTGTAACACCTGGTGGAAGCAGTACCTGACAGGACCAGAGAAGAGCTCCGGGCCCACTTAATGAGCCTGAGTTTCCCTGGGTGCTTCAAACGCCTGGACCCTCCTCCCCCTGGGTCTCTTCAAGACATCAATCTGCTGGCACATGTAAGGCGCATTGTAATCTCCTGAAGTGAAAGAGCCCCTTCCCTCCCAACCCCCTCTGTGTCAGCCAGCCTCCAGGAGGTTGGCTGACACTCCAGGAAAACATGGAGGGACATTTATCTTACTTACACATTTTTCTTCCATTAGCCGAGAAAACTTCGGCTAGAAAAAGACAGTCTGCCTACTGTGTGGGGCACTTATCAAATCAGCGGCATGGTTACATCAGTCTGAGGCAGCCAGGCCCATTTCGTGGGTGCAGATGGAGAGGGGACTGGAATAATGAAATATTATTTAGAGAGAACATGGTGCAAAGTATGAGAGCCCAGCCCATCTCCGTAAAAGAATGTCAAAAATATTTCTCTGGGCAGAGCGCTGCCTGTGCTGCAAATGCCATAAGTAGTAAATGTCTAGTTATTTGGAGTGTCAGGCACTTCCTAGAGCCAGGGTGTAAGCCTTGTTCTAGAGGTAAAAACATTTATGCTCTTAAAAGTTAGAAGCAGTAACAGGCACTCAAACAAACAAAAACTGTGTTTTTGTGGTCTTAATATTAAGCTCACTATATACTTTTTGTTCATGTTTATATTTTTATAAATTAGCTGGGCATGGTAGCTCAACCCTCTAATCCCAGCATGCAGGAGGCAGAGGCAGATAGATGGGTTTTAGTTTGAGGTCAGTCTGGTCTACATAGCAAGTTCCAGACCAACTAGGGCTATGCACCGTGAGACCCTGTTTCGAAAGAAAACAAACAGAAAAACAAAAAACAATTTTTTTAAAACAAAAAGCTATAATTTTAGTATGTTGACACGCACATTATCAACATAATTAATGTTGCTTATGATTTTTACCTACCCCTGTATGAACATAAATTTCTACTCTGTTCAAATACATGTCTAGGATACATGTATGAACACATATGTATGCATGTTCTTTCACAACCAATACCAGCTGTTGAATATGTTGGTCTTTTCCAGCTAAGATGGATATACACTGTGAAATTTTTAAAAGCTCAGATTCTTAGTGAAGACTGGGATACTGGGCCATATCTAAATCATAAATGGTTCCTTAATAACAATTATTTAGCCAATATTTGACTAACCATTGAGTCTGGCATAAGGTGTGAAAATTCTCACCAAAGGCTGAGATTAGGTGCTCAATCGAGTGTGGCATCTACCTACTCCTTATTTCTTGTTTTATGGCATCTAAAAGAGACCAGAATCCTGGAACCAGGAAACAGAAGGAAAAAAAATCCCACAGCCATGTTTTCCAAGTCATGTTTATTTGTTCCAGGTCACAAAGGACAGCATTCATCGTTTTAATGCATACAATTGTATGGCTACCATCCAAGATACAGAGCATTCCATTGTTTTCTGCTCTGGTTTGAGACGGAATCTCCCTCTGTAGCCCAGGCTGGCCTTGGACTCGTGGCAACCCTCTTGCCTTAGCTTTCCAGGTGCCAGGATTACAGGCATGAGCAGCCATGTTGGCTTCTTCACTCACTGGGTAAAGGACAATGGAAGGACATTGCTCCCAGTTTGAGAACACTGTGACTTCTGTTCTGTCAGTGCCAACGGTTGGACCTATGCCTTGTGCATGTTAATGTTGTGTTCTACTACCGGGTCTTGGTTTTTTTTCCTGGAAATTATACACAAAATCATTATACTTTTTATTACAGGTTATATAAGTACAAGTTTTTTATTACCTTGTACGTTGGTATAAGATTGCTGATCTCTGAAGTAGATGACTATTTAACTTTACTCTAGAATTCTGAAATAGTTCCCAGCGTAGTTTGTACCAGCTCACCTTTCCACTGAATGTGTGAAGTTGAAGATGCTCAGCATCCCTGCCAGCACTTGCTGGTCTTGTAGTATTAGCTAATAGACTCACCGACCGGCTCCAGGTTATTTGAACACTCTGCTTCATTTTTCTTCTACTCAATGATGGTGGGGTTTTCGGGCACTTCTTATCCCCACAGTCTTTGTTGGTTGCTAGTTTTTAAAGTTGTGGGTTTGTGGGGCTGGAGAAATGGTTCGGCATACTGGTGTCTCTCTCAGAGGACCTGAGTTTGGTTCCCATCACCCACCTGGCCCAGCCGTCTGATACCCTCTCCTGGCTCCTCAGAAATCAGGCATGCTCAAGGTACACTGTGGACCTGCAGACATAACACTCATTACTCAGACACATAAAATAAAAATGAATCATTTAAAAATGTGGACTTGCTTTATTCTTGCTTGTCTGGAGGGTTCTTATGTGACCTTATCAGACACATATATTGCAAATATTTCCCTCATTCTGCGCCTGTCTTTTAAAAAGGCTGTTGTTGCATGTTTGACTATTTGTGTAAGTAGCATGACATGTCTGTGGGGGTGAGAGGATAACTTGCAGAAGCGAGTTCTCTTCTTCAGCCTAGGCGGTGGGGGAGGGGATTGAATGCAGGACATCAGGCTTCCCCACAGGTAGGTGCTTTTACCTGCTGAGCCACATCACCAGCCCGTATACTGCATGGGTTTTCTTGTTGGTTGCTTTGCTTTTGAGATCATTTCACTATGTAGCCCTGGCTGGCCTAAAATGTAGAACAGTCTGGTCTCAAACTCACAGAGACCCACCTGCCTCTGTTTCCAGGGTGTTGAGATTAAAGGCATGCACCACCATGCCAGACCTATGAATGTCTTTTTTTAAGACTTATATTCTATCTATCTATCTATCTATCTATCTATCTATCTATCTATCTATCTATCTATCTATCTATCTATCTATCTATGTATCCCTGCCTCTTCTGGAACTCAAATTCATAGAAATCTGCCTGCCTCTGCCTCCTGAGTCCTGGTATTAAAGGTGTGAGCCACTGTGCCCAGATAGATTTACATTTTTAAAAGAATTATTTTTATGTGTATGGATGTTTTGCCTGAATGTGTGCCTGGTACCCATAGTGGCCAGAAAAAGAGTGTCAGATCTCCTGGAATTGGAGTTAAACCTAGTTTTAAGCCACCATTTGATTGCTGGGAACTGAACCTGAGGTCCACTGCAAGAGTTGACAGTGCTCTAACCACCAAGCAGTCTCTCCAGGCACTGTGCTTGACTTTTAACTCTCCCAATAATATCTTTCGAAGAAGAGATGTTTTGATTTTGAAAGGCCTAACATAATTTTATGAACTATATTTTTGTATGCTATCTAAGAAATAAATAGTCCTATAACCTAAGGCCAGGAAGATTTTCTCAGAGAAGTTTTATTGTTTTAGGTTTTAATTTAGATCTATGATTTGATTTTAGTTAATTTGGGGCATGGATCAAGTTTCTCTTCCTCTCACTTGGATGTCTAATTGTCAAAAACACCTCAGATGGCCTGTGTGCTGGTTTACTTTGCAGCTAAGCACACATAGCTGATTTCCATGTATTTTTCCGTGTGTCCCCTTGTAGCTTATCCTTCCTTCCTTCCTTCCTCCCTCCCTCCCTCTCTTCCTTCCTTTCTTCTTTCCTTCTCTCTCTCTTTCTTCTTTCTTTTCTCTTTCTTTTGTTCGAGACGGGGTCTCAGTCTGTAGATCCCTCCTAGCCTTGTATTTGCTTTGAGTCTAGGCTGGCCTCAAAGTCAGGGCCATCCCCCCTTCTCCTCCCCCAGGGCTGGTTTCACAGGTGAGCGCTATCACACTTGACTCCCTGGTGATTTCCCCTTCTCTTGGCCGTTCAGCTGTTCCGCATTATCATCTCACTATATCCTCCCCCCCCCGTATATAACCCCCTATAATCTCAGGTTCTGTTTGCTATGATTTGAGCATCCCACAAGAGCCCTCTCTGATTAAAACCTTGGTCCCCAGGGTGTCTCTACTGGGAGAAAGTGAGACATTTGGGAGGAGGGGTCTAATGAGAACTCCTTGGGTCTTTGGGAATATAAGAGCGCTCACATATAAACCTTGAGTTCCTGCAAGAGAGTAATTCTAGGAGGAAGGTGTCTGACCCTGCACACCATTCTCCTGCTTCTTCTAAAGATGTGACCATTTGTTCCCACAGACACATCAACTGCTATGTGCCAGCACCACAGTAAAGCTGACCGACACACTCATCAGAATGACCACTGCAGTAAGATATTTACCATCTATGGAGGGGGAATATATCCCGATAGTACATAGCTGTGTTGTGTTGCAAAGAAACCTTTGTGTCACCTGCTCAAGTATAAAGCCAGAGTCCCTTCCTTATGATGTCACAAGCCTAAGAGTATCAAGAAGCAATACACAGACTGAGAGTGGAGAGAGCCGAATACCTAGTCCACTCCTTGGGATGGCTGGATTGGGAATGGACATGGCAGAAATGCCAAGTCGGGGGCATTTCTAATGGAAGGTACCTGAAAAAATGGAGAACATTCCTCTGGCAGCTTTAATCAGGTCTAGCTAGTGTCCTCATATGTAATGTGAGAGACTTGGACAAGGTACTCTGAATGCTCCTTTCAGGATAGAGATAATGCAAAAAATTTGGAAGCTCACTGCCCCAGTACAGAGATAGAGACTATAGCTGCATAGGCAAGTTGATGGATGTTGGACCAAAGGACACAATTGTTGAGCCTGCAGCGGCAAATACAATGTATTCTTCATAATGGGCTGCAAGGCTATTTCTTGTAAGGTAAAACTGTGACAAAGGGTGCACTGTACTATCTGAGGGGTAAAGAGCAGAAGGAAGGGAATTGGGTTACATTGGGTATAACCCTGTAACAAGATCTGTGCAAGCTTCACACAGCATTCCCCTGCATCAGCGATACTGTGTCTAGAACATGTAGCAACAGGAAGGAAAAGGTATTTTTATGAAGGACGTCTGTTTCTGGATGACTAACTCGACAGAGTAGAGATTTAATTAAAAGAGTGACCATAGTTAACATTTTTATGTGTCACATAGAAAAGGATGAAGCAGATATGAAACATCCCTGGTTTGTAAATGTCAGTCCAATGGGAGCAGGTCTTGTAATCTCATAAAACTGGGTGTTTGGGGGAAGCCAAATTCTATTAGTAAGGTGATGGGCGGCCAAGATTGTAATGAGTTAGGAGTGATGGCTCTAACCAAAGACGCTGACCTCAAGACTCTCCTAATAGGATGCAGGTTAATCCTGAATAGACTATGGATCAGAAGATCCATAAAAGCACAGAGGCTTCCAGACTAGGAAACCATGAGCCAGATACAAGTGGCTTAATATCTAGCCATACTGCTGAATATTAAGGATGACACACATAAGCCGAAGGACCTTCATAGAAGGTAGAGATGGGATTATATGATGCCAGTTTTTTTTTTTAAAGAACTTGATCTAGAAATAAAAGGCCTTGACATGGATTATGAGCAGCTCTGAAATATTAACATTCTGAAGAAAACCACAAATATTATTACTCCATTAAGACCAAGGACGAGAACTCAAACAATTTCGCATAAGAACTGGCTCTTGAGCTCTCAGGCCCAACCGTCCAGGGACTTGAAGAGAGAGCGTGTTTACAGGATGATTCCACGGAAGGACTAGTTGGCATCTTAGTCACAGATGCCAAGGGCTAAACAGATTTCCTTTCCCATTCTACTACATCATAAAATGTAGTGACTTTAATGCCGAGTTCTCACGAAGCTCGGGCTGCTGAAGCAGCTACAGTCCATTAAGACTAAAATTTACGTTAGGATGAAGCAGCTTTTACAGATTTACTTTCCCTGTGCCAACCTCAAAACAAAATGAATGGTCAGCTCCCGGGGGGGGGGCTCCTTGCAGCAATGGTGTTGGCTGTCTCTCTAGAGCAAGGAAACCATAGATGTGTTCTTCATTAGCTGGGTACCTCTACTCTTGACCTACCTAATCATTTAGACTACCACAACAAGGGAATTGCTATCCAAGGGAATTCTTACAGTCCCGCCCAGAATCTAAAGCAGTGCCACACTTCAGGCGATTAGTAACAAAGGCAAAATTGGAACCATGCCTCAGCTCTATGTGTCAAGCATGACATTTTTTGCTTTTTGTTTTCTTCCAGTGCTGGGGATCAAACCCATAGTGCTACACACAGATAGCAAGTGCTCTGACACTCTAGTGAGGCTATATGAAAAGCAGGAGACAAGATGTAAAACCGTTTGACCAAAGATCCTCCAATTTACAATGAAGATAACCCAAGGCATTTAATGCTATTGCAAGTTAGCTATTATTAGTATAATATCAGTCACAGAACAGCTTGTCAAGAATGAAATGTTAAAACAGGTTCTTCTTAAAGTGTTTCTTTTGTGTGTGTATGTGTGTGTGTGTGTGTGTGTGTGTGTGTGTGTGTGTGTGTGTGTGTGTGAGAGAGAGAGAGAGAGAGAGAGAGAGAGAGCAAGTGTGTGTACATGTGTGTGCATAAAGTGCTGGTGCTCTTGGAGGGATCCCCTGGAGTTGCAGGTGGTTATGAGCTGCCTGATACAGATGGTGGGAACCAAATTCAGGTTCTCTGAAAGAACAGTACAGTGCTGAGTCATCTCTCCATCCCCTAAAACAAGTTCTTTTATGAAAGTCCTGGTGGTCTTGGGCTTCAGTAACAGGCAGATGACAGCACTTGGCCAGTGGCGGCAGGAGTGAACACAAAAAGAGGCAGAATTGAATTTCTTCGCTCCCTGGCTGTTTGGCCAGAGCTAAACACGCCACTTCCCTGTGAGCTGGCTCTAGAGAAGCTATTTTTCTGAAAGGGACATTTCTGGAAGCAGAGCATGTGTTTGTGCATCGGCCCTCATTTTTGCAGTGGATGGACTGCATACAACAGGCCCAAGTCTTTTCTCTTGCAGCGTCGGCAACTCTAAGCAGCAGTGCGCTGCCTGTGCACAGAGAAGAGAAGGAAAACAGAAAGGGACATGCTAACACCAGAGCTCAATTAAAGGCCGCCCAAAGGTGAGTGGCGTAACATGGATGCCAGGAGCAGCAGAGAGAATGGCTTTTTGAAGGGCAGACCTTATACATGACACCGATCTTACTCAATCTACATACGTCTAGCAATCACAGAGAGCAAATTCCCTTTGTCCTCATTCCTGAGATAGCTAATAAGAATTCTGAATTCTGTTCTTTAGCAGAGTACCTCTCGTCGCCAACACATACAGACAAAGGTGCCCAACTGTTGAAAACACTGAAATATTATTTACTTGTTGGAACTACCTGAGTGCCACATCCTCACTCCCCACAAACATCTGCCCCAGGTGTCCATTAGATCTCTGCCAAGTCCCTCACTACAGGGTGAGTGCCTGGGCTTGAAGGATGTCACTGACCAGCCATGGACCGACTGCAATATTTTGCTTCTCCTGTCTGCTTTTGGGCAATGGTCATTTGGTGGCAGGTGGCCAAGCCAGAGGACCGCCAGGGGAAGATGGCACAGGAAGACGATGGAGCTAGATAATAAAGGGAGGTAGACCAGGCTTACCTGGGATGGGTAACCACAGAGGGGCTCGGAGTGCTGAGCATCTGTTCTCATCTGAAGACATAACATGTCTGGGTGGCATAACATGACTGCCCCCACCTCTAGGTGTAGGAAGAACACAGATGGCAGCTGAGGAACAATAGCATCCCACAGGAGAAGAGCCCCAACCGAATAAATACAGTCGAGGCTTAAAAGAGAAAAACAGAAAATTCACCTAAACTGAAAGTGTGTTTTCTGCCCAGGTCCTGAGTCCCTGTGTCTTCTACACCTCCATGTCAGGGGTGCTCTTGCCAAAGAAAGAGTGAATTTGTTTCAGGAGGGGGACTTATAGGAAAGTTGAGGGAAGAGTCCCAGATGAAGTCATATAAAAATAAAGAAAGATCATTTAGGTCCTTAGAAGAGTAAATACCTCCAAAGGCTCCAATTGAGCACGTGCCTTGTGCCTGTAAAGCTTGCTACCTTTACAAAATGTGCCTCAGGCTACGGCAGGAAGTTTGGCCAGCAATTCTGATTTCATTCATTTAGCATATCATTACCGTGCTTACATATTTGGTCTAGGAACCAAAAGATGCAGAAGGAGGCCCCAGGTCAGGCTTTCCAGCAAATGATTTATTGAGCCCATGTCTCCCACACGTCTTTCCTGCCTTCCTTTGTCTCTTGCCCCATGGACTGGCCAGATGAGTGTTTTTGGCCGAAGGATGTACCCTGGGAAGATCATATCCCATCAGCACCCAGACTAGCTCTCTACCAGGCTTTGAGGCTAGCTTGGAAAAATTCCCCAGACAGTAGGTACCGTGTGTCAGGTCATGATTATGGGTTGCCTGTGTCTCATGCTACACACACACACACACACACACACACACACACACACACACACACACACACACACACACACTGACATGGTAGAATTTGAGCAAAGCATGCCTTCACTTCTCAGGATCACCACCGGGGGGCCAGGGCAACACAGGAGTGAGTTAAACAGAAGGGGAACCACCCAAGAGCAGGAACTCAGGTGCTCAAGGGAGGGTCAGGGGCAGAGAGGACTATTTTTCCCTGGTCAGAGGAATTCGCTGACACATGATGCTAACAAAAAGCAGGCCAGTTCTAAGTGGGTTTAGTGACTGGTTTTACATTCTTTATATTTCTTTATTTACTACATCAGAGTAGGCTGCACAGTCCGCCCATGCACCCACTGAGCATGCCCCGCATCAAAAGGTTTTCAGGGTACCTGTTATCATTTTCTTTAGGAGTTAATAATGTATGAAAAATTTTCCCCAAAAAAGTACCCGGCAATAGCCAAGTTAGACACAAAGACAGATAGGGCAGGAAGGTGGCATCTTATGTCCATGTACTAGGAAACCATCTCTCCTAGGAGGGCAAGCAGACTGTGCTTCTTCCTAGGACAATCCTGTCCCATTTGCCAAGTCTCTGGTGACTGTGGCATCATGGGAAGCCCAGCTTGTGTCCTCTGGTTGCTAGGGCAATTTAAAAATAGCTCCTGCAGCTGGGGTGGGGGCAGGGAAGGAACAGACAATGATTAGCGACATTTTGGAGGAGTTCTGTGTTGGGAGAATCTGGGGAGGGGGTGTCTTAAGTTTCCTGGCTTCTTGCTGTAATGAAAAGTAGTCTTTTTGTGTTGGATCTGCAGTGGGCACTTCCTGGGAACGGCCCAGCTTCCCCTGGAGAAGTCTGTATCACTGCTGGATCAAAAAGCCAGGAGGACGGGCTGGGCCTGCATGAAAAGGTGCAATAGTGCACATAGGAGGCTTGTGTGCCGGCACAGACGACAGGCTCTGTAGCGAGGCTTGTCAGTACAACAGTTGCTGCAGCAGATGTGAGCAGGAGAAATGTCACAGGGTTCTGCTGGGCTGGGGCCCATGGTACCTTCTTCAGCTTAATAAGGAAGGCCATCCTGGATCCCTGCGAGAGGCTAGTGTCCTTCCGAGTATGACACCAGCCACAGTCCCAGACAGATGTCCCAGTCTATCCGCTGAATCTCCTGAGAAGAGGAGGTGACATGCTAATTCTAACAACTCCTTGCTGGGTGTCCAAGGAGGGCGTTTTGACCTAGATCGACCTCCATCTCAGAAAGACTGTATTACTTGGTTTTGGGAGAGTCAAGAGCATCCCTGTATTTCAGGATGGAATCAAGATTCGTGATTCCATGTGAGAAACTTCCTGGCTTGGCAGTGTATGATCCCCCCTTTCCTGCGAAATGAATTATGATGCTTATAGAGTATTGTAAACTATGAAATATGTGTCAATAAAACATAAAAACATTTTCAGTAAAGCTCAAAGTGGTTAGAGTATTACGGATACCATCTCAATTTTTCAAAATTTATTTATCTATTTTTATTTTATGTGCATTGGTGTTTTGACTGTGTGTATGTGTATGTGAGGGTGTTGGGTCCCCTGGAACTGTACCTACAGACAGGTGTAAGCTCCCATGTGGGTGTTGGGAATTGAATCCCGGTCTTTGGAAGAGTAACCAGTGTTCTTAACCATTGAGCCACCTCTCTAGCTCCCAACTTAACTTTTAAAAGTATGTTATATATGTACTAAATACTTTTATTAAACATTGAATCACATTTATATAATTACATATTCATAAAATATAAACACTATTTCAAATTGAGTCTAGATTGTTAGATTATAGCAGGTTTTTCTATAGGTTTTTCTCAGTGTTTCAAATTTCTTTCCTCCTCTTTTGTGAGATGGGGTTTCATTATACAGCCAAAGCTGACCTGCAATTCACAATCTTCCTGCCTCAGCCTCCAGAGGATTAGAACACTGTATCAACAGCACCTTTTTTTTTATTGTTATTGCTCCAGTTTTGTGTAAGGGATATTTTATTCAGAACTTCTTAATGAGATTTTATATATATATTGGTACCAAGGCACAAGAAGTCGAGATGAGCGTGAAGAATGGCCTGGTGGCGGAAGTGGCTCCCTCTTACCCTTGCTTTACACTCTCCAAATTTCTAGGGCAAGAGAAAGTTTGGAAGGGTTTGGGGTAAGTTAGTCCAAAGCAGTGACTTAGGAACCAAGGAAGTCACCTTGTCCGTTAGTGTTTGAACGAATGCAAGTGCAGGCACTGTAAGGCCAGGGCTCAGCTGGACTGAAGGGAAGCAGAGGGAGGGTGGCCCCTTGTGCCTCTCCTCTTCCCCAGCTTCTCAGTCACACACAGTGACATCATCTCACCGTGGGCAGGGTGGGAGCTGCTTTTTTCCTTCATTCTTTGCTCCGATGAATGAGGAAACAAAACGTGGGAAACCCCAGCTCATTCTGGATGTTTTCATAAGGACCGTTTGGCATATGTCTGAAACAGGTTATTAAAGTTCATCTGTAAGCCCCACTTGCCCAAGGTCAGATAATTTCCGGGAATCCTGGGGGCGGTTGTTCATGTGAGATAACAAGTCGCGTGTTTTCAGTTCAGTAAACAAGGCTGGTTACCCAACTGCAATGGATCTGCTTGATCACATGTAGGCAGGAAGTACCTCAGGATGTATATCTGCCCCATTAGATGAAGGTGGGAAGTCCCATACTCTTGTGGGTTTTGCCTTTGTGAGCAGCTAATTCAGCGCTATTTGGGAACCCCAGGTATGGATCTGGCCAGTGTTCACAGTCCTGGTCAATGTTAAATAAGATTTGCTTCAATTGGACAATCATATTGTCTTCCTCTCCTTTTCCTTCTTGGTTCATGATATGCTCTGCCACATGGCTGAAAGCCCAAAGTGATGACCCATGCGATCTTGGATAGGAACCTCAAGAACCCCGCACCCAGACTAAGCTTTTCTCTTTGTGAGTTCATTGCTTCAGGCATTTCATTCTAGTAACAGGAGGCTTAGCACATGCCGAGGCCCAAGGACTGAATCCCATCCCCAGAATGTTGTGTTTCTTTTATAGTGTTCTAGAAGGCAAAACTGTAAGAATTTTATTTAGCAATATTTAAGAATAGGGACATTTTGAATAAAAACTTGTTTCTGGATTTTCCTGGGAAACCAAAATCTAGTGCTGGGACTTCACAGAAGTGACCCGCTGGATCTGAATGGTAGCCGGCCCTTCTGGTCTCAACAGCTGTCCCAGCTCCCTGGTACCTCTCGGGCTCAGAGTCCAATGTCAGTTGTTACCACTTTCTTACATGTCACCCACTTGGCCATCGTAAGCACCTGAGCGCTGGAATTCCGATTCCCTGGGGATGCAGATCATCTTATGCTAGTCTTGGAGATCACCCCGAGGCTGTGCTCAGTGGGAACATGTGGAGGACCCCAGGGAATGTTAAAGAATGTAATTATGCTGCTCACAGCTGCCTGAAAGGAAGGCTCACGTGGAATGCCGGTCAAGCTCGGTTTGAAGATCTCTATGTCCTTTGGTGAGGCTCTCCACTTTCCTGTAAAGACAAAAGGATTTGTCCCTAAGAGTAAACTCCTGGTAAACTGAGGCCCCGCTGTCACATGGCCTTGTTCCTGGGCTTATATTCCCTGTCTAAGGATGCTTAGCTTAGCCCGGCTCTTCTCTCAGCAAACGACCTGGCAGATACTGCATCACCCCAGACATGGGATTCCAGAATCCTCTCAGATCTCCCTTTTTGGCACTTCATTGAAAACACAAGAACACATTTCCTTTTCTTTTTACATCATTTCTCTCTCCCCTTTCCTCCCTTCAAACCCTCCCATATACCTCGCCTTTCTCTCTTTCAAATTCATGCCCTCGTTTTAAAAATTGTTAAGTGTATATGTGTATACATAGATACATTTATATTCCTAAATACAGCCTGCTCAATCTGTATGTCATTACTTGTATATGAGTTTTGAGAGTTGACCATTTGGTATTGAATAACCAATTGGTGTGCCCTTCCGTTGGGAAGACAATGTCTTCTACTCTCAGCCTTCCTTCATTGTGTCGGGTTCTTCAGGGAGGGTTGAGGCCTCCTGGACTTTTCCCCGTCCACTTTAGCCCATCGATTGTTGTCCTGGCTTAGCTCCTGTTTGGGCAGTCATGTTGATGAGACTTGATGGGTGGAGCTTCTGATGTTACTAAGAGACACCATTTCTCAGCAAACTCCCTGATCTTCTGGCTCTTACAATCTTTCCACCTCCTATTCCACTACAAAGAACACAGTTTTCAAAATGTGGCAGCCATCTGGAGAAGGAATTGGCATCCTGTTTGTTGATGCTAAGAGTTTCAGGTGACCTACTGGTAAACACAGAACACTGGAGAGGAAGACCTCAGCACGTGTCTTTCCCTGTCTACTCCCAGCAGCACCTGCGAACCATCGATTTTACTGTAGGTCAAAGTATAAACGTATATATGCACATGACAGGTGCAGCCAGTCAGCTATTTTCTTAAGTAAGTAATGTAAGGAAAGTACTAAGCAGATTTCCCTAAGAAATAGGGTAGGCATGGTTTTGCAGACTTGGGAAGAGGGTGCTAATTGGTCAGGACCTGACTGACAGACATAAACTGAAAGATGGTTTTTATGGAAATCTTGGGCATCGTTATTTAAATAAATCTCAAGGAAATCAATTCCTCTGTGGGAAGACTGGATGCTTACGGTCTTGAGCTACTGAAGCAAAAGCCACTGCACTCCGGAGAGGTTCCAACTGCCATTACTGTGACCACGTACCAAGATAATCACCTACAAAGGAGTAAAGGCTACTTCGGAGAAGTGGGAGGCAGCTCACATCCAGCAGGAAGGGAAGAAGGCCTGCAGTGTACTGCTGCAGAGGGACATGAGTGAAGGGCTGAGATTTTAGTCCTGGGATGCAAGTTTGAGAGACTTTGGAGCAAGGTTCCTTGGCCTCATTACCCTGGGAAGCATTGTGTTCCTTGTTACACTGGACAGCCCAGGGCAACTCATCCCATTACACTCGGTGGCACAGGGCATCTCGCCACTCTGGATGGCACAGGGCATCTCGTTACACTGAATGGGTTTGTCAAGTACATGGAGGTTGTCATGGAGACTTGTTCTCTGTACAGTGGTCAGGAAGTAAGAAGAGGATGAGGGTTAGGTGATAATGACTCCTTTAAGGCACAGCCCCAATGATGCAACTTCACTAGAGGTCACTTCCTAGAGGACACCACTCCTTCTCAGGAGCTCCACAGGTCGGGATCAAGCTTTTGACGCATGGGCCTTTGGGAGACATTGTAAATCGAAACCAGAGCACATCTGACAGTGCCCAGGTTCCACTCTGGTTCCCACAGTTGTTATTTCTGAGAACCAAGACCATGGCATCAACTGGTGTCTAAGAACTCAGCTCCCATCTATGTCTTGAATCTAATCAGTTTCTGACCTTACTCTGTAGCCGCCTATAAGACAGCAAATCACAAGCGGGCGATACTTCCTATATGGCTGCCCTTCTTGGTCATCTGGAGCAATGTACTCAGGGCCAGTTGACTTCTTTCCCAGATGAGGCCACTCAGTCACTAGAAGTAGCCCCTTTGTGCTCACGTAGCGACTTCTCCACACGGAATGGCATCTGTCATGGCCCCAAAGCCATAGTCTTGCTGGGTCCTTCTCTGGGTTCTGACACTAAAACAGGAGTCTTTATTACTCTTCCCTAGTGTACTGAAGACCACAAAGGATGAGGACAGACTCCCTTCTGTCTGGTGGCATGCTAATCAAGTTCTCCGTTCTGCTAGACCCACTGGCCATTTCACTTGATGCTAATTACTGCATCAGTCAGGGCTTTAGGTAACCACAGATGCCCTTTGGTGAGGAGAATAGCTATGAAGATTCCCAGGGTTGGCCAAAGAAATCCTCATCTTAGGTGTCCAGCGACTTCTAGTCCACGCGATACTAAAACTGAACACACCCGACCTAGCGGAGAACCAGAACAAAAGCTAAGAACAAAAGTTCAGTGTTGTTTGGGTTTTAGCCTTCACTGCAGGAGAGCTGACATTTATATTTCCTAAAATAGAAAATTTGACGGAGTTCAGGTGGCTGCCATCCAAATGGAGTGCCGCCACTGGGGAGGGATTCGTGCTGACTTTCCTTGGGTTATTTAGCCTTCCTTGTATTGAGTCGGTCAGAGGGCCCCTCATTTCATTGGAGGTCAGAATTGTGGCCTGTGGTTCCTATGACAAGAGCCACAGCAACTGGTGCAGAAAGAAGCCCTTTAGAGTCCCTTTCTCTAAGGGGTACTTGTGGGCCAGGCACGTGAGGCTCCCTAATCCATTAATGACCTCTTCAACTGGTTCAGTATAATTAACCTTCAGAAACATTTTCAGTAAACTGCTGCAGCCAGTGCCCTAGTGTGCCAATGTTTCAAAATGTTGACTTTAATTCTGAGGCCGTGTGGAGTTCTTTGAATTGATTTTCAATATCTCTGTTACTGGGCAATTTATTAAAAGCGAATGTAGACATCAGCTCAAACAGCTTTTATAAATGACTTACATACACAGTGAACATCTCCTAAAGCCTTTTTAACTTTCAAGATGCCAATCAAAATGACTGCTAACTGGGGCTGGAGAGATGGCTTGGAAGTTAAGAGCACTCGCTGTTCTTGCAGAGGACCTGGGTTCCATTCCCAGCACCCACGTGACAGCTTATAACCCTCTGTAACTACAGTTACAGGGGATTCAGGGTTCTCTTCTGCCCTCTGTGGGCACCAGGCATGCATAGGATGCACATTACAGGCAGAACACTGGGATCATAAAATAAAAATAACACATACATCCTTTATAAATGCCAGCCAATTGGCTTGAAATGTAAACTTTCATTCCTGTGGCTCAACAGGGAGTGACATCTATAAAATATGAGTAGATAACCGTTTTGGAAGAGCCCAGTGCATGAGAACTGACAGCCAGAGGTGGAGGCACAGAAGCCAGAGAAGTGGCCAGGCAGATGACTGTGTGAGTCCTGGTTCTTAGACATCAAGACAAGGAAGATCCTCAGACCAAGACGCAGAAAGAAGGGTTCGTATGCTGACATGACAGAGATGGACTACAGCCACAGGAACATACCTGTGCCTCCTCAAAGATGCTCTTGTAGCCAGCATGGATCGCTCAACCATCTGAACAACTTTGTTTATTCCAGTGGTTTTGTAAGGCATGCTATGGTGATCAGGCAAGAAAAATGGCAGTTACAACCAACGTGCCTATAGCCATGTCAAGCTAAAGTCCTATAGGAACACAAAAACCAAGAAAACACACACACAAAAAAAAAATGTAGATTCATGACTTCAAGAAGAATTGTATTTACTGAGCTGGAGAGAGTGCTCAAGAGAACCGGCTGCCCTCCCAGAGGACCTGGGTTTGATTCCTAGCACCCCCCACGTCGACTTCACAAGCATCTGTAGCTCTAGTCCCAAGGGATCCAACACCATCTTTTGGCCTCTGCAGGCACTGCTCACACATGGTATGCGGAACACAAAATACCCATCCACATAAAAATCAAAAAGGGGGAAAAAAATGAAAGAACTTTCTATTGAAATAAATCTGGAGATCCACTCTCAGAGCAGTACATTTAGAGGCCCAAAATGTTTTATCACAAGGAAACTTCCTTTTTACTCATCCAAGCTAACCTGAATGCAAAGTTTCTCATTTCTGACCTGTATTTCCCCAGATCCGGGGAGATGCTTCCGTAAGCAAGCCCTAGATGTGCAGGTGTGTTAGGATCTCCAGCATCCGGGTGAAAAAGTGAGGTACAGCAGATGTGAAGGTGCAAACCCGGTGTTGGGGGTGTGAGGAGAGGGGCTCAGGGGGCTCACTGGCTGGCTAGTCAGTCCAGCTGAAATGATGAGCAATACATTTAGTGAGAGACCCCGTCTCAGCACTAAGGTCCAGAGCAGAGGAATTCACCCAGTGTCTATGCCTGGCCTCCACATGTACTCACAAATACACATGCCCCCTGACACGTGCACATACTTATCACATATACACCACACATACAGATGGGTAGATTTTTTAGGAAGCAAATTCCAAGAGAGAGAGAAAAAAAACCATGGGGTGTGTATGGTGGTTTAAATGGAATGGCCCATAGGTTCATATGTTTGAATGCTTGGTCCATAGAGAGTAACACTATTAGGAGGTGTGGCCTTGTTAGAGGAAGTGTGTCACTGTGGAAGAGGGCTTTGAGGTCTTATATAAGTTCAAGCTATGCCTAGTGACCCAGCCTCCTTCTGCTGCCTGTGGATCAAGATTTAGAACTCTCAGCTCTTTCTTCAGCACCAAGTCAGCCCGCCTGCCACACCGCCATGATGACAATGGACTAAACCTCTGAAGTGTAATCCAGCCCCAATGAAATGCTTTCCTTTATAAGAGTTGCTGTGACCGTGGTGTCTCTTCACAGCAATAGAAACCTTAACGAAGACATGGTGGCATTCTCAAGCTTATCTCACTGAGGAACTATGCTGGGTGTGGGAGAGGCTAGGGCTGAACTGTGTTGCAGTCTGATGTAGACCCCTCTGCAGTCAATGTGGTCCCTTAATGGCCTACATTGAGACAAGGGGGTCAGGTACTTGCATGTCCCAATCACCTGACTTTTCTTCTCTACAGTCTGGAATGCATCCCAGTATCTCTTCAGTTGGGGGTAGTTCTTAGGAGAACTGCTAGTGTCCCCAGTTCTTCCAGTTCTGGCCAACAACCAGGGGCCTGGGTACTTCAGCCTCGAAGAGGATAATGGCGGCCTCACCACAGTTGCCTCCCAGAGGCGTCAACATAGCCACCTACACTTCATGTAGCTTGATCATTTGCTTTATACATTGTATTCTCCGGGTCTCTGGTTGCTCTTTATGGGGGGGTGCATCTTATAAGAGAAAGGAAATGGGAGGGACTGTGTCCCACAGTTGCAACTCATACAGAGGTTGCCTTCATAGACTCTCACTTTGAGCACTATTCGGAGCTCCCAACCACAGCTGGCAATTATGTTTGGCTAGATGGCTTGCCTCCAGTGTCACCCAGGCTTCTCACTCTCAGGGGTCTGAGTCTTAACGCCATGACAGCTGCCTTCCATTTGTGAGCAAACTTGGCTGTCAATCATTTTCTTCCCTGCCCTCATGGCACGTGTTCTTTGTAAGCAATCAGGACAGCGACTTCTTTCCTTGCTTATCATTGACAGAAGGAGGAAAAAGTGGTCCCCTGTTAGCATAGTTGACCCAGATGGAGAGCTAGAATCTCTAACCTCAGAGATATTGGGCTGGGAACAAATTCCACATGTGGGTGATAGGAGCCGCAGTGAGCAGGCATCACCGACTTCTTGCTTCTGGTTACTTGGACGCACACATTTTACATACTGAGCGTTCAGCACTGTCCAACGGCAGATCATCTAGTGAAGTAGCTTTCAACTTTTTAGTCTTGGCACTTCTGTATACTCTTAAAAATTATCTAGGATCCCCCACCCCGAGAGCTTTTGTCTGCATGGGTGATAGCTGTTGACACTATACTAAAAATTAAAACTAAGCCACGCTGCTCTTCATTTGAAGATAGCAGCGAAGACTGCATTGCATGTAACAGAAAGGAAACATGTCTAAATTCAATGATCATGGCATCAATTTTGACCTATTGCTCATGGAACCTGAAGAGAATGTGTGTCAGTGTCAGAGTGTTTCTGAAAAGGAAGGAGCCCGTTGGTAAGTAAATTTGACTTGCTTTGGTTTATATCACCTGGTTCTTCAAAGAATCTATGAGATGGGCTGTCATTTTGGCAAAGCCTGCCCTACATTGTTGAGACTGCTTCTGTGACTTGGTGGTCTCCCTTGTTGACAATACAGAGTATGGTACTCACTGCTGTCTGTGACATCTGCTTGGTACTCTGTTTCATCCTTAGCGAGTCAGAGGAAACGATTGCCATTATTAAAGTATATGTGCATTGCTTTATTACTGTGTTTACTTTCTATGGTTTAATAATTATTGCTATTTTTAGTTAAATAAAACCAAATAACATTCCCAAGCAGCCAAAATCCCCTTTAAATCAGATGTCCAATCCCCTCTGACAACCTTAATTATTTTTACCTTCTCAAAATCAGGTCCAAATATAGAACTCTAAGGAGGATGTTTCAGGATATCTTTTACATCAACCTATTTTGGGATTCCCAGAGGGCCCTGAAAGAAATCACGAAGATTTGTTCTTTCACCTTATAAAGCAGGAGGCGCTGGGAATAATCAGGGCTCTGAGTTGTTGCTCTTACAAAGCTTCATGGGAAAAACTTGTCAAATCAAAACACATAGTGAGATCTGGAGACGTAAAACATTTAATACAGATTTGGAAAGTACACACTTCCTGGAGGGTCCCTTGGTACTCCTCAGGGACCGCCCTCTCCACGTGTTTTAACTTCAGAGGAAGCTGAACTGCCTAAGCTCTGTGGGGTCTTTGTCAGCATCCTGGTGGTGCTCTGCCTGATGACAGCCAACAAAACTCGACATTAGTCATCATTTCAGATATGTGCTTGGACTTGGGCTTAATGCTTTAACTGAATATAGTATGTCTTATGCCACCAGTTTTTTAAAATTGGACAGACATCAGGGACACGTGGAAAAGTAAGAGCACGGGTGTGGGTGAAATGTCTTGAATCAGTTTATATCTTAGCACATTCCTGGTGTGTGCTTGGCATAGCCTGGGAATACGATTGCATTGTATCTCAATTTTTTCCTCCATCCAACTATGCTCATCCATTTTAAAACTCAAAGGGGACATTGGCCAACTTTCCTGAAGGAGGTCAGTGACTGCTGTCTGACGCTTGCCTTCAAGTGGCCTGATCATCTTGTGCATTTGTTTTAATTATTAATTAATTTATTTTTACAGACCGTCCACACTTTCCCCTCCCTCCTTTCCTTCCCATCCTTCCCCCAACCCCTCCCACATCCATTCCTCCTCCTTTCTCTTCAGAAAAGAGCAGGCCACTCGTGTATATCAACCAGCTATGGAATATCGAGTTGCAGTAAGACTAGGCACCTCCTCTCCTTTTAAGGCTGGATGAGGCGACCCAGTAGCAGGGAAGGGTCCTCAAATCAGGTAATAGAGTCTGAAATAATGCCTGCTCCCACTGTGAGGAGTCTCACAAGGCTAAACTACACAACTGCAACATATGTGCAGAGGGCCTAGACCAGTCCCATGCAAGCTATCTGGTTGGTGGTTCGGTCTCTGTGGGCCCTTTTGAGGTCACGTTAGTTGATTCTGCGGGTTTTCTTGTGGTGTTCTTGATACCTCTGACTCCTATGATCCTTTCTCCCCCTCGTCACAGGATTCCCCTAGTTTTGCCTAATGTTTGGCTGTGGGTCTCTGCATCTGTTTCCATCAGCTGCTGGATGAAGCCTTTCTGATGACAACTGGGCTAGCACCAATCTGTGAGTATAGCAGAATATCATGAGGAATCATTTCATTGACTTTTTTTTTTTATTGCCAGTCATGTTTGGTTCTATCCTGGGCTCTGGGTCCTGGCCCTCCAGGCAGTGTCAGGTGTGAGCTCCCCCTTGTGGTCTGGATGTCAAGCTGGACCAGCCATTCATTAGTTGGCTACTCCCATAATTTCTGTGCCAGCTTTACCTCGGCACATCTTGTAGGCAGGGAAAATTGTAGGTCAAAGGTTATGTGACTGGGTCAGGATCCCAAACTCTCCACTGGAAGTCTTGCCAGGTTACAGAAGATGGCTGATTCAGGCTCCATATCCCCCACTGTTATGAGTGTTTGTTAGGGTCCCTCTCATAGATTCCTGGAAATTGCCATTGCACTAGCTTTCAATCTTGTTCCAGCATATACCCAAAGGATACTCTACCATATCACAAGGACACTTACTCAACTATGTTCATAGCAGCATTATTCATAATAGCCAGAAACTGGAAACAACCTAGATGCCCACCAACAGAAGAATGGATTAAGAAAATGTGGTATATTTACACAATGAAGTAAAAAAAAAAAAAACAACCAATGATGTCATGAATTATGCTGGCAAATGGATGGAGCTAGAAAAGATCATCCTGAGTGAGGTAACTTAGACCCAGAAAGACAAAGATGGTAGGACTCATTCATAAATGGATATCAGCCATAATGTAAAGAGATAACCACATTACAATCCACAGACCCAGAGAGACTAAGGAACAAGGAAGACTCAAGGTGAGGGTGGGGGAGGGACACACGCATCTCATTGTGAAGGGGAAATAGAGTAGACATCACAGGTGTATGGGGGAAGGGGTCTGTCCAGGGCGGTGGGCATAGGAACAGGAGGGATCATGTGAAAGAAAGATGGAGAAAGAGAATATTGGGAGAGTCATCTTACATCTTGTTTCCTGTCGGCAACATCATTCTTCTTATGGACCGGATCAGGTCCTTACATCCAAAAAAGCAACAACAATAAATTAACCACGGCCATTTTCACTGTCAAGTGGCATTGTACCTGTCCTGACAGGGGCCACGCTTGTGCCCCTCCTTTTAGCTATCAGACTGGAAACACTGGTCCTCAGAATTGCAATTTTCTTAGGAATCTTATGGTGGGAGAAGAAAATAGTTGAAGCCTGGTGCCAGCCAGAGGAGAAATGCATCTCCCAGGAAGAGATTTCATACAGCTCTGTCTTGTTAGACCACCTTGCAGAGGAACTGGAGGCGAGTGGCTGATGGGTCAGGGATGGCAGGAACACACTGGGACTGCTTCCTTACGTATACCTCTTGCCCTCTATGTAAACCTCAGTCTCATGTTAGGATCCTGGAAACAGACCAGAGTGAGGACACTGGACCTTTTTATGTGTTCCTCTTCCCATTGTGCCCACATTAAATAAATTCCCTTTCTGAAGTTCTGCTTCTTCCTCCAGATCATTGATGCAGCCGTCCACAAGGATGGAGGGAGCAGAAGCGGGGAACAGGGTTCAGACAGCTGTGGGTGTGAGTGAGAAAGTTCCCCAGGAGACTGACTTCAGTGAATCAGCTCAGCTTTACACCAGAGTGTGGGAAATACTTAGGACTGGGGAGCCTGGGGATAAACCCTAATTTGCATTGAGTGGCATGCTCTAGCTCCTGTCATAGAGCTTTGTGTGTGACAGCAGGGTCCTATAGCACAAGGTTTAGTTACCATATGTACAACAGGGGAGGCTTCCAGCAGGGATCTGTGCCAAGGGTCAAACTAAAGATAAATCAGACATCTGACTTAGATAGCTTTTAGGTCCGTCCTTGAGGCTCAGGGACTTTCTCCAGATAAGGGCAGGTAGAGAGCAGGAAGTCTCACTGGGGAGGGAGTTCCCATGTCTTTGAGTTTTGGAAAAAGCTGCCAGGCAATGATAGACTGCGACCTCTTCCCAGCAAGGCCTTCCAACACTTTCTCTGCTTTTTGCTTGGCTGTTTAATTAACCCATTGAGACTGAATGGTTAAGCCTAAGATATCGGGGCTGCCAGGGCCCAGGCTCTGACCCTAACAACCCCAGTAACAACATAGTCTTTTGTTTGGAAGATACTTTCCTGATGGTTCTGTGATCAGCTGTGAGCCAGAATCTGTTTTCCATAAAAGAGGACCATGTCACAACCCCACACAGGATGGTGCCAGGTACTTCAAAGTATAGGCTTTTGGATACATCCCTGAGGCATCACTGTGGCAACCTTAAAGGCATGCCAGTGGACTGAGTCAGGATGTCTAGCACTTTTACCTTAGAAGCTGACAGCTTGGGCGGTTGCTAAGTCAAGAGGCCATGGGATGCGTGAATGGAACTGCCTGGGTGAATGGACAGAGAAGCCAACTGCTCTGGTTGGCATCAAATGTAACTGAGAGCTGCTGTTGTTTTTCAGAGCTAAAAGTGAGCAAATATTTTCCCTCTTTTCTTAAACTTCCCATGACCTATCATGATTTATTAGACTTTGCTTTTCTATGTTGAAATTAGACATTTTAAAACGAGACCCGAATCTCACTGATCCTCCACCCCCAGTGTGGTTAGTGTTGTCGACAGTATATAGCAAGACCTGAGAAATGGACCTCTGTGCTTGCCTGTAGGGGGATCATCATGATTACACTGATTCATGTGGGAAGACCCATCTTAATTGAGTGGGCCCATTTCCTAGGCAGAAGACAGGACTGTGTCGAATGGAGAAAGGCAGCTCAGCATCGGCACGTATTCCTTGCTCTGGTTGGTTGTTTGGTTTTGGTTGTTGGGTTGGTTGATTGGTTGGTTTTGTTTCTTAAGATCTAGTTTATGCTTATAAGTGTTTAACTTCAGGTATATCTATGTACCATGTGTGCACAATGCTGAAAAGGTCAGAAGAGGGTGTCTCATTCCCTGGAACAGGAGTGACAGATGGTTGTGAGTTGCCTTGTGATGAGATTTGAACCTGGGTCCTCTGAAAGAACAGCTGGATCTCTTAACTGCTGAACCACCTCTCCAGTCCTCACTCTGTCTTGCCACTGTGATGACCATGTGACCGGCCCCTGCTGCCTTGACCTACCCTCCATGGTGGGCTATCAGTCCCAAATAAACCCTGACTCCCGTGAATCACTTTTATGGGGCTTTGTCACAGTAACAGAAATGAAACAGTGACACCCCCCCGGAATCAGAAAATTGTGCTAAATCCCCTTGACAAGTTCAATAAAGATCTAATTATATCAACTCACGCTATGATGGGAATGATTGATGACCCACACGAGGTCATTTTATTTTTAATTTTTTTAACCAACCATTAAAAATAATTTCACACCTATAGAAAAAAATATCCCAAGTGAAGAAGACTTACTATGTACTATCCTTTGAAGTACATTTGTTTTAATAAGTCTGTTTCTACAGAGAGAGAGAGACAGACAGACAGACAGAGACACACAGAGAGAGACAGAGAGAGATGTAGTTGTATCCCCAAACGCACCCTCCCCTAACAAGGACTATTTCTGCATGATTCTGGCTCAGTGTTAACCTACAGACCTCACACAATTTTTGTTGAATTTGATCTTTTCTAGAAATAAAACTATAATGATCTCTTTCTTGTTCTTTTCCTTTCTGGTCTTATAGACAATGCATGATGCCACCCTAAGTCCATTTGTTCCTTTTCTTTGAACTCTTTTCATCCGTAGCAGCTCCCTCGTCTTCGCTAGTTTCCCACAATAGCGGTGTCTGTGATGCACACGGGCCAATCGCTTCTCTGATGTTTCCTCTAAGGCCGCAGGTCCTGAATTTGGTGGGGACCACACCGAGTTGCCTCTCACTGCATCTCTCAGATGCAAATTTACATCTCTCAGATACAAGTGGGGGTCTTAGCATCTATGGTACTTTTACTATAGCTTCTCCCTTGTTTCTTTGTAAATTTAACTGGTATTTCTTGAATCATTACTAGTGCTGTACAGAAATACACTATGAGACCATATAAATATTAGGTTTCTCATCAAATTTTCACCCATTTATTCTAGAACCTGCCTTGAATAAGCTAATCATTCCTGCAATGTATGCTGAATGGCAGTTTTCTAACTTTGCTGGTTTTGTTCCTTATCTATTAACTGTCCTACTGGAGAGCCTTTTCATGTCCTCAGTTTATCTAGTTCTTTATATAGACATAGACTTGTAAGTAAGTATTCTCAATAGCTTATAGTAAAATAGTACCATTCTTTTCATGCCCAAATTGGTTCATATTTAGCTACTGAGAATCACAGGAACCCTAGCTAGGATATTTGGATTTAGAAAGAGGTTGATTTTCCATTCAAAATGTCTCTAAATACCTCAGTGTATCAGGCAATGTGAGTGACGTGGCCTCTGTTAGCTCTTCAAGATGCTTCAGCCTCCTACACTCCTTTCTCCTTCTCTTTCCCACAGTAGGTTCAGAGCTAGAGCCTGGAGGGCCCCCAAACACCCCCAGATCTATGGTTTCCAGATAAGTTTATTCAGGGTTTTATGGCCCCTAACCCCTGGGCAAACTGGCGGGGGCAGGGTGTTCTGTGTTTCAAAGGCAGCCAGTGCCTTTCCCTACTACCCCAACATTTCTTTCTTTTACAGTTGGAGAACTAGAGCCCAGCAAAGCAAAAAGGCCCACTAAGACACGCCTTGTCCAGGGAACCCCTGTTTCCCTGTTGCATGGGGCCAGCACCTTCTAGTTCTTTGAAAGATCCAAAGGTTTGGGCCCCTTCTGTTTGCACAGCAGTAAGAACCAGAAATTTAGCTGCAGGGTAGACAACATTTATGTTAGGCCCAGGTTATTTCTGCTTCTGTATTTGACACTTGGTTTGTTTATTTTAAGCTTCATAAACTGATGATAGCAATGCCTACTTCATGCTGTTGTGATAGCATTTATTTTATATTTGAAGTAATTTTTTTGAGATGACAGAATGATTACATCCTTTCTCTGTTCCTACTCCTCCCTCCACACCGTCCCATATATTCTTCCTTGCTCTTTTTCAAATTCATGGCCTCTTTTTTCATTGTTATAACATGCATATGTGTCTATGGTTATGCGTATGTATATATCTCTAAACACATACACACACCTGCTCAGTCTGTATAACGTTACTTGTATATATGTTTTCAGGACTGAGCATAGGGTAAAGGATAAACAAGTGGTGTGCTATTCCCTGGGGGAGACTATGTCTCCCACTCAAAGCATTCCTTTGGTGCCTGCAGTTCTCTGTGTAGGTTGAAGCCCCTGGGCTTTCCATTATCTACTTTAACACGTCTGTTGTCCTTGTCCTTGTTCAGATCATGTTTAGGCAGCTATGTTGGTGAGACCTAACGGGTGTAGTTTCTGACATTACTAGGAGACAATCTCACAGCAAACTCCCTGGCTTTTACAATCTTTCCATCTCCCTTTCACAATGATGGCTGAGTCTTAAGTGAGAGAATGTTTTGTAGGCATGTCCTTTGAGTTGAGTTCCACGATTCTGCATTTTGATGGGTTGTGGATTTGGGGGGTTTTCTTTGTTTTGTAATGGTTTCTATCTGTTGCGAAGAGAAGTTTCCTTGATTTGGGAGGAGGAATGCACTTATCTATGGGTATAAGGATAAATATTTAGAATGTATTTTGTAAAGTGGAAGTTAGAGGTTCTCTTCTGAGACCCAGGATTTTGCTAGCACTGAGCACTTGGCTAGATTCTGAGTACCAGGCATAGTATCCCTCTTGTTGAGTGGGTCTTAAATTCAATTAAAGAGCTGTTGGCTGCCACCAAGGTATACAGTCCACTAATGTATCCTTAGAGTTATGGCGTCACGCTTGCTCGTCGTTATTGTGGTTCATAGGCATCATAGCTGGGTTGGACTGTTGGTTCCTTCTCTCCTTTGGAGACTTGTGCGGTGCCTTCTGATATGGTGCCTTCTGATAGCATGAATGTTAGTACTTAGCGAGGAGCCATTTAGGTCACTTTCAGCTCAGAGGCCTCTGAGCCCTGTGTGTGAAGTGGATCATGTCTTCAGCAATAGGGACTTAACTTCCTCCTCTGGGAGGGGTGGGGCAACTAAGGTCAATAACTACTGTAATGCTTTGGGAGTCTCTTAGACAACACCAACCAACACCTCAAAAGAGGACTTCTCACATCTGGTGTGGGGTTTTTGGGCCTTTGGCTCTAGAGTAGCATTGCTAGTCCAGGTGGGAAATTTTCATTTAAACTATATATGCATATTTATACACTGGCTTAATGTGTGTTGTAGGTATATTTAGATAGATAGTTAATTGTGGTGTTTTAAACGAGATGGTTCACCTAGGCTCATATATTTGAATACTTGGTCCCTGGTTAGTAGACCTATTTAGGAAGAATTAGGAGGTGTGGATTGTTGGTGTGGGACAATTCTGTATTCTGTCAATTATGTTTTAAATTAACACTGATTGGCCAGTAGCCAGGCAGGAAGTATAGGCAGGACAACCAGACAGGAAGTAGAGGTGGGTCAATGAGAACAGAATAATTCTGGGAAGGAGGAAGCCTTCATTCCTCAGTCCTGTCCAGACACCAAAGAAGCAAGATGTGACCTGCCCTGCTGAATAAGGTACTGAGTCATGGGGCTAACATAGATAAGAATAAGGGGCTAATATAAGTTATAAGAAGCCTGAGCTAATGGGCCAATTAGTTTATAACGAATGCAGACTCTCTGTGTGATTTCTTTGGGCCCTAAGGAATGCAGGAACTGGGCAGGACAGGAACCCCAACAAGCAGGCCCTCATGTTACAGATTGTTGGAGGATGTGTCGCCATCGGTAAGTTTTAAGGTTTCGAACACCCAGTTAGCTCTCTCTGCCTAGTGCTTATAGATAAAGATGGAGGCTCTCAGTTCCTACTCCATCACCATGCCTGCCTGCCACGCTCTTCACCATGATGGCCGTGGACTCACCCTCTGGAAAAGTGAGCGCCAAATTAAATGCTTTATTTTATAGGCTGTCCTGGCCAAGGTGTCTTCACACAGCAATAGAAAAGAAAGGCATTAATAGTATGATTCCTTCTGACTTTCCCAGACATCCTCAGTGTTATTTAATACCCCCTTTCTTCTGTGTTTATCCATCTCCCACTCCTTAGCTAGAGGCCTTTTCCCCATTTTTTCAATTCTCCTCCATCAGATCACCTGTACCATGAGCATTAGTTTTAAAGATCCCAGATAGTATGGTCCAAGCACACACATACAAGCACACACATGCACACACACACATGCATATACATACACACAGACTTATATGCACACATACATATACACATACATGCACAGACACACACACACACACACATACAGGCATACATACGCACACACACACATACATGCCTCCTGAAGTCACTTAAGGAAATTCTATTACCCTTTCTCTCTCCCTTCCCTTCTGACTCCTTGACAGAGAGACACCTGAAGGTAAACAGAGTCTACCGTGTGCATATATGCTTGTTCCACAGGACCATTCTGAACTGTGCCCCACCTCAGCCACAGAAATTTGGCTGTTAAGCAAAACTAATCTTTAATCATGCAGACTTCAGAATCCAAGAATTCTGCACAATAATGACTCAGCCACAGCACCTTGCAAATGCGCACACAAGCTGGCAATGAAAAGGCCTGTGGCTTGCGATGAAGGAGGGTCACTTCTGAGCCTGAGAGGATGTGGGCGCTGACAAAGAGCAGGGTTCTCTCCAGTAGAGCACAGCACATTCCCTCTTTAGGGAATGGCTCGCTTGTTGAGTGGCAGCTGCCTCTCAGCTCCTTTCCATTCACTCTCCTTCTAAAGGGACCTGGCAGAGCTGGCTGGTGTGTGAGGAGGCCTCCTGAACACGTGATAGGGCTTCACTCTCCATCCTCCCACTGTCATCCAGTGTAACAGATTATGGCCTCCAGAGAGGGCTCCTCATGGTGTTACAAGAGGTGGAAGAAGTTGGTAATTTGGGATGTGGACATCTGGCCTTACTGACAAGGCACAGTGAGTAATGAGTCTGTATTGCCCTGGGCTAAGCTACCTCCCAGGAGTGGAAAAGTGTAGGGGCTCTGGTTTGAGGAACTTTAGCAAAGATGATCAAGCTTGGGCTTGCCGATGATTAGAAACACAGCCACGCTGCCTGGAACGCACAAGGCAATCAGTCAGTCAGCACTGAAGAGCCTTGGGGTGGTTTTAAAATAAGCCCACAAATTCTTGAAATGCCTTCCTTCAGTGCAGACTAATTTTTCTCCTCTTGAGTGTGGATTGTTCCGGATGAGTCACTGCCAATCAGTAGAATGTATTGGAAATGATGGAATGTGGCTTTCAAGGACTGGGCTCTAGAAACATTTGGTCTTCTCCTTTGGAGCACATACTCTTCGGGAAGCCTGCTGCCACCTCAGGAGAACACCTAGGCAGCCCTGGGGAGGGGCCCACTAGTGAGGATCTGAGGTGTGTTTCTGTGAGTCACCTTGGAAGCAGACCCACGAGCCCCAGCCAAGGTAATTGTCACCGACTCCCACGGGAAAGACGTGAGCCAGAACCATGCATCCAAGTCACTCCCGAATTCCTGACCCACAAACATTTCGAGATAATAGAAAGTGGTTATTTAAGTCACAAAGTTGTGTGCCATTTTGTTACACAGCAATAGACAGCTAATTGTTTCCATAGCAACCATAACAAAAGGTATCACAGGCTCAGCTTGAATGCCAGGCTTGCCGGAGCCTGCTTCCTCCCAGGGTGCAGGCCCACCCGATCCCTCTGTCACTCAGCGTTGCTCTCACACAGCTGCCCAGGGCTTCCCTTAACTTCCGTTTGCCCAGGTTGCCTTGAGCTGTATGAAGCCACTGCCTGCTTCCCATGCTGTGGTCCACTGAGCACATGGATGAGAAGGGAGCTGTGCGTGTCAAGGGCCCGGGAGAAAGACAGCCTGATGACAACCCCCAACTGTTTCCTTCTCTACACTCCAGCAGCACACAGCCATCCACACGTGTGTGTTAGTGCAGACACTGTGTGGGGAAAGCCTGAATCATGAGGTCACTCCCATTTTGGACACCGATTTCCATATACCAGAGTCCTCACGGCTGTCTGTCAGCTGTCAGTCGCCTGCTTTTAAGACCAGGAAGAGGGCAGGGGTGGTGCACACCTTTAATCCCAGCACTCAGGAGGCAGAGGCAGGTGGATCTCTGTAAGTCTGAGGCCATGAGGCCAGCCTGGTGTACAGAGCAAGTTCCAGGACAGCCAGAGAAATCCTGTTTTGAAAACCCAAAACAACCAAAAAAAAAAAAAAAGAAAGAAAGAAAGAAAAAGAACAAGAGGAACACTTAACTTCCATTTCCATGTTTATTACAAAGGATCTGCTTGGAATCAGTTGAATGGAAGCAAGGCATAAGGCAAGGTACGGCAGAGGGGGAGGGGCACAGGGTTTCCATCCCTCACTGGGAGCCCTGTCTTTCTCTCCACACCTCTACATGGTCAGCTGGTGATGACTAGCCTCGAGGAAAGCTGTCCATTCCAGGGCAGGAGCGTGAGGATTAGAATTATTAAGCAAAAGGAACAGTGGTAAAAGAGAAATAAGAGACAGAAACACAGAACAGCATCGGGAGGGACATTCTGTGACTACTGAATCCGCCTCGTTTGTTTTCCACACACCTATATACTTCACGCCAAAAGGGGAGGAGGGATTAACAGACTTTATTAACATGATGTAAGGAATAGACTTGAATTGTCCTACCTTTGATCCAGGTGGAGCAGAGCCACCTTTATACCCCAAATACTAATTAACACACCCTAAGTCACAATCCCCTGCTTGTAGCCACATCTGGTGTCAATAACTCTGAGAGAGCAAAAATAAGCTCAGATTCTCTGACCTCCAGTCAAGGTGGAACAGGCTCACATCTGTGAGTCCCCACGTTCAGCAACCTGGAGGCTCTCTACCCTGTCCTGGTTAAGATGGAGGCTTAACATCTTAAGTCACTCTCAGCCTTGCGCTGTCCTGAAGCGACCTAGGAGCCCTGGTCACTAGCAACTGAAAGCCACTTAGTTGTTTGGAGACCCCAAGGGCTTTAGGAGTCACATGCCAGGAAATGGTAGAAGGAGATGGAGAATACATCTTTTGTTTTATTATATCACAATATGATAGTTCTTCATGCAACAATGCTGGGGGTACTGGATTCTCAGAGGCCTTGAAAAATGATTGGCATGTGTCCCGAACCACTAGATGATAATGGCAGCAGCAGTAACAACTCTTAGCATTGACCATCACATTTAGCTGTGTCCTGCATCCTAGTTAATGTGTTTACAATTGCTGCCCCTTTCCACAAATGAGAAAACCGCTCCACACGAAGGTTACTACCTGCTTAAGATTGCAGAGCAATTGAGCAGGAGCCGAGGCTAAGCTAGCTCCAGAATCCACGCTGCCTCCCCACTGAGTCTAGCCCATGCTGGGCTTGTATTGAAAGCTGTACAAAGTATTTCTTCTTTCTTGGGAAGTTGCTTTGTGTCAGAACCTAGACCAGGCCCTTGAAATGTATTAGAAAAGATAATGCTCACGGCCGATGGAAGTGCTCCTTTTGCATGTGCTCAGCATCGACACTTTGTGGACCCTCATGAGGATGCAGAGAGTCAGGTTTGGGTCCTACCGTCAAGGGTTCCTCAGCCCTGGAGGAAATGTACACTAATAGTTCTACTTGAGAAGCAGATGAAGTATTGCTTTCCCAGCGAGGAATAGACCACCACACGGAACAGAGGAATACACTCTCCTCCATTGTGTTGTGGTCTCCCCAAAGTCCTATGTTGAAACCCCACATCTGAAGGTGATAGTATTTAGAGGGAGGTCTTTGTGGAAGTGATTAGGTCATGAGGCAAATCTCCACTGAAAGAGATTAGCAGCCCATCAAAGGAGTATGGTCACCCTTCTACCATGTGAGAACCAGGAAGGGGACCTCACTGGACTCTGGAGCCACAAACACTTCAAACCCTGCCTCCTAGCCTCCAGAACTGAAAAAATACACAATTCTGTTGTTTGTAAGTGAGCCAGTCCAAATGGACAAAGATAAATAATAACTTCAGCACAGAGGAAATGGAGCGTGGGTGGCGCCTGAGCAGCCTTCTGAGCTGCCTGCGAACGGACAGCGAGAAAGGCAGAGGGCTCTCTATGAAAGAGAGCAGTGTGGACGAGTAGCCGAGAGTAACAAGACTTCTCTGAAGGGAGAGCAGCTGTGGGGGAGACTAAAACCACAGACTAATCTCCATGTCTACCGTGGGCTTTTAAAAGACCCCACGGTCCTGAGCCTAGGTTGTCTGTGTCTTGGGCAGTGCTATGGATTTAATTCAGGCCTCCTTCATGCCAGGAAAGCATCCTACCCTAGACCCACATCCCAGCCCTACTGAAAAACCATCAAGCCCTCGGAGACCCCAGGACACTCATTTATTGTATCATATGAGAAACAGTGGTACCAGTGAAGCCTTCAGCGTGGTTTAACTTCTTGACACATCACCCTTCACCATCAGTTTCCACCAGGAGAGTAAAGCTGGAATCAATAGGACCTCACTCTCCCCGTGAACATGTTGCATAAACACACATTAATACTCCCAGCAGCTATTTCACACCTGGTAAGCGGAGGGCCGAGACATCAGCTGCACAGCTCTGCTTCCCCTGGGGTCCTTCATCCCTGGGCCTGGCAGCAATGGCTCAACTACTACACTACCTGTCCCTGCGTGCCACATGTCATGACCCCAAGAAGTAAGTCCTTTTTTAAAATTGTGCCTTCTTTTGTTTAGTTTTGTGTTGGTTTTGGAAGACAAGGATTTTCTGTCCTGGAACTCTCTCTGTAGACCAGGCTGGCCTCAAACTAACAGAGATCCACCTGCCTCTGCCTCCCAAGTGCTGGGATTAAAGGTGTGCATCTCCATGCCCTGCCTTTGGGAAACTTTTTAAAAGTAAAAGAACAAGAGAGTCATACAACGTGAGCTTTGGAAGTCACTATTTAGAATGATTAAAGAAATAACAGCAGAGCCGGGCAGTGGTGGCGCACACCTCTAATCCCAGCACTCAGGAGGCAGAGGCAGGTGGAGCTCTGTGAGTTCAAGGCCAGCCTGGTCTACAAAATGAGTTCTAGGAGAGTCAGAGGTGTTACACAGAGAAATCCTCTCTCAGAGAACAGGAAGAAAGAAAGAAAGAAAGAAAGAAAGAAAGAAAGAAAGAAAGAAAGAAAGAAAGAAAGAAAGAAAAGAAACAGCAAAATTTAAATGTTTAAAATGCTGATAAATGCCACAAACACAAAATCCAGAAAAATGATGCAGTACCTTATAGCTTCTTAGCATGCGACTACAGTACTTTTCATTACTTTCCTGGGCCCCCTCCTCTGGGTGACATCTTCAAATGGAGCCAGCACCATGATGAATCTTCAGAGAGAAGACAAGGAGGTCAGTCATGTCTCTAACATGTTTGGCCAAATTTATTTGTGCACCTGCTGACAGTTTTGGCACTCCTTTCTTCTTCACGCTCACATAGAATGCCATGTAAATGTTTATAAACATGAATTTAAAGGTAATTTCTCATAGATTTTCCTTCCTCTATGACAAGACTTTAGACACACCAAGGTTTTGCGGTAACAGCAAACCTCCCCGTGGATTCTCCTTGTAGCTGTCAGTTTCATATTCAGTTGTAAGACCTGTCCATCTTTGACCTGTGTGTCAGATGACTCGCTCCTTTCATTAACCGGGCTATTAAGCAACTCAAGAGTCTAAGCATTTCTAGTCTGCTGTGGGACATCTCTCTGTGTGCTGTGAATATGCTTCGTTAGTATTGGTTGATAAAGAAGCTATTTTGGCCAATAGCCGGGCAGAATAGAGCCAGGCGGGAAATCCAAGCAGAGATACAGGGAGAAGAAGAGTGGAGTCAGAGAGATGCCAGCAGCCACTGGGGAAACAAGATGTGAGGTAACAAGCCACAAGCCTCGTGGTAAAATATAGACTAATAGAAATGGGTTAATTTAAGTCATAAGAATTCAGGAATCCAGGTATCAGCAGGTGTCCTTACCACTAGAGCATTATACTCTCCTTTTTATTCAATGACCCTAAAAGATCTTACAGATTAAATTAAAATGACACAGTGGGCTCATAAATCTGTAGGTGGACACTTCTTGTGCTTAAATTTCCTTTCTGAGTTTCAAAAATGCATTCACAGTGGTGGAGCAAACTTGAACCTCATAATTTCAGTGTTGAGAGCTTTGGGTATGTTCACATCAAAAGGAACCTTCCATCTCTGAATACTTGGGCAGAAGTATCCTGGATGTCATTTCTACATCAGATCACAAACATAAACTCGCTTGCATAAGGAAGCGATTGTTATTTGAGCCACAAAAATTAATTACATCCAAAAAAATACATTATGATGTCTCAAACTCAACTCCCCCTTACCCCATACCCAAATACTCACATGTTCTACAACACTATTTGGCATTCAGGGGCTGTGATGGAGAGAGACAATGGCCTAAGTCAGTTGCAATAAATTGTGTTTATTTGTAAAGAAGTGCTTGGAAGATTGAGTAACTCTGAAGAGTTCTCAATGGCTGAACCTGGGATAATCTGAGCAATGATGGTAATGGATTGCAACCTGCAGAAATACTCACAAGTTTCTAATAATATAAATAAATTAATTTATTAAATAAGTGGAGAAAAGATTGTTTTTCTTTTAAAACATTTCTAAAGAATAAATATAGAAAGATATTAAAATAGAAAAATTGCTACTTGGTAAACACTACAGTAATAATTATTATAGGTAGAAATCATGAATAGATGTTAAAAATCAATGGATAAAGTGTGATACCAAAGAGGCCATTGTGTAGAACCAAAGTGCTTGGTGCATCACATACTTGTTGACTCCTAGGTTGAAATATCAAATCTTACAGAGCCAGTGTATGCTCAAGATCATCATGGTGGGATCTTGTGGCAGAGAGGCTGCTTACCTCAAGGTGTCCAAAAATGAAAAGGAAGAGAGGAAGAGAGAGGGAGGGAGGGTGGTGGGGTGAGTGTGCCAGGGTGCCACTCATCCCATTCAAGGACACACTCCTAGTGACTTACCTTCCTTCCACTAGGCCCTTCCTCTTTTTTCTGTTTTGTTTTTCGAGACAGGTTTTCTCTGTGGCTTTGGAGCCTGTTCTGGAACTTGCTCTGGAGACCAGGCTGGTCTCGAACTCACAGAGATCAGCCTGCCTCTGCCTCTCCTGAGTGAAGGCATGCACCACCACTGCCCGGGGTAGGCACTGCCTCTTACAGGTGGCACTGTCCTTCATGGTGCCACATGCTAGGGACCATACCTCCCGCCACAGCCTTTTCAGACACACTGAAGCCTCAAACTACTCAACCAGGAAACACCGAGGACTGTCTGCTTTGAGTCACAGAGGTAGAGTGTGCAATACCAAAAGCTGCTCTGGGTGGCACGAATAATAAACAGATTTACCCTTGGCATTCATACCATTGTACTACTATCTCTCCCTTAGCCAAAACGTGTGTCTGCACCATGGGTGCTCTATAGCCAAACCGACAGAGAAAGACAACGTCGAGATTGCTTCAAGGAATGTATTGTCTCAGCTTAGGGGGCATTAGCCCCAAAATGGGCTGCTTTGGCAGCACACAGTCTCGGGGTAGTCTGGAAACATAATGGGGGGAGAACCTTCTATTGGATAGGGTATGTGGTCATGTAATGTGTGACTCAGACATGAATTGCCCCCTCTAAAAGGCTCCTGTTTTGAAGGCTTAGTTCCCATCAGCAATAAAAGTGATTGGATAATTAGGTCATGGACTTTACCAATGGACTAGTGGTTGATTATTATTGATGAATCACAGCTGATTGAGCTATCAGGAGGTAAAGCCCTAGTTGGAGGAGGGAAAGCATATAACTTGTCCTAAGATCCGGTCTCCATCACAGGTGAGCTGCTTTGCACCAATAAATTCTCCTGCTGCCATGATGCTCTCCTTTGCATCAGGTCTAAAAGCAACAGGGACAAGTGACTCTGTCTGTGCTGAAACCATGAATCTGAATCAACATTTTCTCCTTTAACTCATTTTTCTCGGGTAGTTTGTCACTGTGACAGAAAGTGACAAACACTCAGGCGTGGAAAGAGACTTTAAGCAGGAATACGTAGCTCAGGACAATGAAAAATGACTAGACTGGTTAGCCCGAACCTGAAAGAATGAAGGGCCTGGGGATTAGAGGGAGCAACTGGAGGCGGACCAGTCAGAGTGGGCTTATGATTAAACCTGTGTGACTCATGGTAACGCCCCAAAGAGAACACCTCCATGGAGGGACACTGACCTCTGTGAAAACGTCCCATCTCGCAGGATGCTAGTGACACCTGCTGTGATTTTTGACATAATTTGTCCTCTAAGCAGCCACATTCTGGAAGCTTGGCTCTGACGGTGGCAACACTGGGGTGACAGCGCCTTGAAGAGGGGTCTCGTAGAAGGTCGTTAAATGAGGCTCCGCTCTCACACTCTGTCAGTAGTGGGCCAGGTTGGTACGAGTGAATTGGTGACCCCTTATGGGATAACTCTGCCATTTTTGTGTATGTCACTTCTGTGTATGACTGGCTCTCTTTCTACTGTCATACTATATAATGTAGCACTATGCCAGTGCTGTGCTGTTTGGACTTTCCAGCTGCAAGAACTGAAAGTCAAATAAGCATCTTTTCTTTATAAAATTCCAAGCCTCCCTGTAGGGAACACAGGGCTATAAGAACTGGTTTCCATTTAGACAACATGCTGCTGGTACCGATCTCCTGCATGGGCCAAGATACCTGGACATCTGGGAGGCTATGAGTCAGCACAAAATGACTGACATCATGACACCGGATGTCCCAGGAACCTAAAAGTAAATAGTGACGTCATCTGTTATATAACTATACCTGGCAAAATACCACTTTTATGTGCTTAATAAATGAGACAATGCTTCCTTCAGTCTGTCTGTGTCTGCCCATAGACCTGCAAGCCTACCTCTGTGCACTCTTTGTGGCAGTCTGGGTTTGTATCTGTCCTTGCTTATGTGTGGCCTGTACATGCCAGTGTATGCCTGGGTAGCCTGCCAACATCTGACTGTATAGCAGCCTGTGTCCTGGGGATAAAGTGTGTCTTGTCTGCCTGTGTTCTCTTTACCTCCTGGCCTCCATTCTTGCTTTAGAGCTCGGATCTCACACCCGGGTTTGGTTATAGTGACAAAATAGAGTAAATCAGTGCCTTAAAATCAAGGAGCTTTAGAGGAGCTGGTAGTTCCAATAGGATAAGTGAGTCTAGAATCATGGGGTAGGAGTAGCAGAACGTGTGAGTATATTGCGACCACCCTGCTTGGAAAATGATGCTTCTCGTCACTGTTCTAGTCTTTGTGGATCTAGAGATTCTAATTCCTGAAGGGAAGCACCCAAGGGGTATACTAAATGTCTCATTAAGCTTTAAGTCTTGGTTGCTGCCTCATTACCTTGAGCATCCTCTGACACAAAGCCAGAGAGCATCAAGGTGACCATCTAGTTGTCTAATTGTCAGGGGGATATAAGTCTGCTGTTACACAGTGAAATCAGGCAGAACAAGGAGCAGGTTTCTGGGCTTCGTCGGTGCTCTCCAGTCTACGGTTGGTAGGGAGTTGGCAGGTGTGGTACCCATGGTCTAAGACTTCACAGTGGTCAGAAGTTTAGGTTATTTGACAGGGTTAGAAACATTGATGAGCCAACCATAGTGCATATAAAGCAGAAAATTGTCACTGTCTGGTTAGGATTTTACTGTGTTTTTTGCTTGTTTGTTTGTTTGTTTTTGTCAGCTTGACACAAACAAATTCCTAGAATTACCTGGGAAGAGGGATCCTCAGTTGAAAAAAAAGTCTCTATTAGACTGGACTGTAGAGGTCTGTGGGGGTATTTTGTTCATTAATGATTGATATGGCAGGACCTAGGTCCCTGTGAACAATGCCCCCTCTGGGCAGGCAGTTCTGAGTTATAGAAGAAAATAGGTTGAGCAAACCATGGGGCAGTAAGCATGGTCCTCCATGGTCTCTGCTTCTGTTCCTGCCTCTAGTTCCTACCCTGACTTTCCTCAATGATGAACTGTGATCAGGACTTCTAAACCAAATAAACCCATTTCTCCCTAAGCTGCTTTTGGTCAGAGTCTTTTATCTCAGCAATAGAAAGTAAACTAGGGCAGTAAGTAGTTTTGAGGCCAACTGCTGCCAGTTGGGTTACAGACTAGGCCTCTACCCTTTCTTTGGTAAGTGGTAAAAGGGCCAACTAGAATCCCAAGAATCTGTCCCCAGATGACTTAAAGTTACTGTACCAATTGGAAGACTTGATCAGTGCAAGCTATGGATAGTAGTAGTAAATTAGTAAATGCTCTTTTTTGTTTTGGCTTTTTGAGACAGGGTTTCTCTGTAGCTTTGGAGCCCACCCTGGAACTATCTCTTGTAGACCAGGCTGGCCTCGGACTCTCAGAGATCTGCCTGCCTCTGCCTCTTGAGTGCTGGGATTAAAGGCATGCTCCACCACCTCCCAGCTTCCTTTTTTTTTTTCGTAAATGCTCTTATGTGTCACCTAGATCTTGTCCTTTAGGAGCAAGGTCCCTGTTCTCTTAGCAGCCATGAATGTTGACTGCTGTGTGCTCACGTGCTCACCTCTGAGACCTTGTAGGAATCATCCTTACAGAGGGATGCTGTAAGGCAGGAGCTCCCTTACCTCAACTTGGGGCAATGCTGATAGATCATGGCAGTACCAGAGCTTCTTAAAGAAGGCTTCTGATGATCTGCTTAGAAGCTGAGCTCTTGCTGATCATTCATGCACGTTCCTTTCCAGATAGCTGTCTCTCCCAACTCTAATCACCAATGACTTTCTGAACAGAAATATGTGCCTCACCATCTGCTTCCCAAGAAATCTGGCTCCAGACTTCCCTGTAAGCTCTTGACAAGAAGGAATTTTCCTTGTACTCAGTGGTCTAACCTCTGTAGGTGAGGGAGGGGGAGGTAAGGCAGAGCTCTCTCAAATGCTGCATTGACAGAGAAGACAGCAAGCAGCTTTTGTGGGCTTCAGCCAATGAGAGCAGACAGTTGTGAGAGGACAGCCCTGCTGTGGGATATTTGTACACTGTGTGAAGACATATTGCTGTGATTGGTTTAATAAAGAGTCGAATGGCCAATAGCTAGGCAGGAAGTATAGATGGAACTTCCCGATAGAGAAAGAAGAAGGTGGAGTCACCAGTCAGACACAGAGACGAGACAGGAGGTACAAGATGAAAGAGAGGTAATGCCATGTGGCAGAACATAGATTTTAAAATATGAGTTAATTAATTTGTTATAAAAGCTAGTTGAGACAAGCCTAAGTTCAAAACTAAGCTTTCATAATTAAGAGGAAGCCACAAGTTGTTATTTGTGGCTGGAAACAGAGAAGAAAAATCCAACTACATATGGCATCCAACATTGAGGCTCAAATATCCAACATAGTACCTGAGAAAGGTAAGAAAAGTTCTGAACAAGGAGCCCAATGTGGATCCCTAGTCCTACAGTCTCTCAGGCAGGCTGGTGCTGAGAGGTATACAGAGGTGCAGCTACCTTAGCCTGGATCCAGAGCTGTGTGCTAAGCGAGCCTGTGCCTGGGTCTGTGCCCTTGTGGCAGCGGACATGGCAGTTAAGATTTGTCTCACATGGATAGAGAATGCTGCAGGCACTTAGTAAAGCCAGGTCCAAACACAGAACACCTCTAAAAAGGTACAGTATGTTTTAAAATGTGCGTAGATGCTAAAGAAAGAAAAGAAAACAGATATAGACAGTCATAGAAAGAATTGTTTAAAAATAAAGTATTTAAATAAAGAATAAAGTAATATAAAAAGTATAAGCCATATAAATATGGGAAATACACAGGGTATCTAGATCCTGTATGGTACCTTGTTGGCTTTGAATTTTAAAAATGCTAATGTACAAAAAAACAATAGCTGCTGAGAGACATTGGATTATGAAAACTTCTAAATTAAACCAACCTATAGATTATAAGACTGTCTTAACTTCAAAATGGAAGTCAGAAAATATGTTGTGTTGGGAGAGAAGTTATGCCTTTGCTTCCACGGGAAACAAAATGTTATGCTTCTGAAAATTAAAGATCAGATTCGGTTGGGGGAGACCACCTGAAAATCTTGACTACAGACATGAAAAAAAGAAACCAAGACTACAGGAAAGGTGAGGTATATGCTGATCCCTCTACTATGGGAAGAGCTCTGAGACTGGATGAGACAAGGTAATCTTGTTGGCTACAGAGTCCTCATGACTTATTGTTACATGCCAGACTTTTCAGACTTTTGCACGGACAGAGGTTTGGTTATACAGTCCAAACAAACTATAAAGTTAACTGTTGTTGGTTGTTTTATTCTTTTTACTCTTTGGGCTTTTTGCTCTCTTGGGGGCCCACCACCCATCTCCCAAATAAATCACATAGAGAGGTTTATTATTACTTACAAATGCCCAGCCTTTGCTTGGCTTGTTTCTACCCAGATTTTCTTAAAAAATTATTTTATCTACCTGTTGCCTCTGGGCTTTTTCCTTTTCTTACTTCTGAAATCTTACTTTCACTTTTACTCTGTGACTAGCTGTGTGGCTGGGTGGCTGGCCCCTAACATCCTCCTCTCCTTGTTCTCTCATTCCTTCTCATCCTCCTCCCAGATTTCTCCTACTATTTATTCTCTGCCTCCCAACCCTGCCTGTCCTTTCTCCTGACTTGCTATTGGGCATTTAGCTCTTTATTAGACCATCAGGTGTTTTAGGCAGGCAAAGAATCACAGGTTCACAGAGTTAAACAAATGCAGCATAAACAAAAGCAACACATCTTTACATCATTAAACAAATGTTCCAGAGCACAAACAAATGTAATACATCTTAAAATAATATTCTACAACAGCTAACACAGGACAAAAGTCATCTTTAGCTGACTTGTGCACATTGCACATTCCATTCTTGTTTTAATAGATATACATGTTACCTTTAAAAGTTTATGTGTTTTCAGAAAATAAAGGACCAGACACCAATAAAGACAAGTACCCAGGTGATCCAGCCTCTCAGAATGCCTTTGTTACATTTTACTCAAAATTGTGCATCCAAAACAACTTCAAACCTGCTAGCTGAGATGGTCCAGTCTCACAGACAACAACAGCCAGAGTTCAGATAAGGTCTACATTTTCCCATTACACAGAGACTAAACAAAGAATATTATAACTAGTTCTCCTAGGACTTGAACATTATCTCAAATTTTTCAGGGTACCCTAGAGATGCTGTCACCCCAAGACAATAGGAAGCAGTCTAAAGAACACAACACCCACATTCCCAAGAGGTGGGGTGAGTGGATTTGGTTGTTCAGTGAATTATGGGTATTTGTTATTGTTTAGTTGCAAGTTGTTATTGGTCATGGTCAGAAAAAAAAAGCTGAACAAAGGAGATTAGATTCAGGGATCATTTCTGAAGGGAAAAAGGAGGAATATAATATAGAAATAATGGGTTAAAAGGATTGTTGAGTCTACTTTTGAACAACCACTAGTCTCAAATATTTTACATGCATGGATTTTTGTATATTGATACAAATTTAAGGTTATTTTTGTTATACTGTATATATTTTTCTACTCTTGTTTAAGGTAGTGTATCTATGCAGCTCATTTAGAAATGTATTGTAAAGTCTTAGTCCTTAAAAGCTATTTAGGAAAATAAAGAGAGGTTAGTAGTTAGTCATCTATAACAATCAAACTTATAATTATGTTAAGTATGTCTTCAAGGTCAAACATATATATTTTAAGTAGAAAGATTTTCAAACACTTTGAAGACCTACAAAACATGGTATTTAAAATGTTTTAATAACATAAGGCTTTTTATAACCGTGAGAAACATCTGCTCCTGGAAGTACCAATGTACTTCAAAAAAGAATGATGGACATCAAAGAAACTCCATATGGAGCTTACTTTCTTTGTAGCAAAAGTTGGCCACTGGACAAGAAACTGCCATTGCCTCAACTGCTGACAGTATGCTGTGCAAACTGGACAAGCAAGATACAAAAGGAAGTAACTATCAGACTTTGCCAAGATAAGGTAGGACAATCCTTCAAAATTCATGCTTCACAGAAAAGTCTGTCAGATATTCTAGGCCCATAGGCTGATGATAGATGCCCCAACACTGCAGAGGAAACTTGGGTGATTGTCCAGGCAGCCAGACGTCTTTGTCATTTTTATAGTTTTGGAAGTTGCTTATTCTGCATTTCCTGTTTAATCAGATAATATTATATCATTCTCAGGTCTCTGATGGATTGAAGATCAGATAGTTATAGTTACAGTTTTTCTTGTTAGCAAATTCATAAAAGAAACTCATATAAGAGATGTAAAGTTTATAAGGTTGAGAGACATGAAAGCTTAAGTTGTTTATCCAAGAAAATGTTTTCAGGCCTAAAAGGATATTTTTAGACTGGCAATACAAGTTATGATAGAAAATGGTTTAGGGATAAAATTTTGGACTCACTAAGATAGGATAAATAATACAGGACTTTCTCCAAATAGACCAAACACATATGAACTAAACATTGTAAATGTAATCCTTACTTGGTAATTGTTCTTATTGTATATAGTTTTACCACGTTAGTGTTACAACCTTTCCTTTTTATTTGAACAGAAGGGGGAAATGTTGTGGGATTTTTTACACTGTGAATATTAACTACAAAAGCCCTGATGGGACAGAATAAGCTGCTCTTCATCTTGACAGTTCTCTGAGCTCTCTCCCCAGTTCTTAGCCTGAGAAACTGGTCAGTTTTTATTATTCTGCTTGGCCAAACTAGAAAGTTTTGAAACTGTATGGATTGTTGGTGTACCACACAATTTCAGAGCTACCAGTGCACCATGGCAGGAAGGACATGGGGGACCAGAACAGTTAGCATCATGGCAGCTAGAGGGCAGAAGAGGGGGCATATAGGAAGGTGTCAGGATAAGATACAGCCCCCCCAGGGCATATCCCCCAATGGCATACTTCCTCCCACTAGGCCCCATCTTTTACAATTTACATCTTCAGAAATATTGTGACTAAATGGGCAGATTTAACCATTCATTTTGGAAAAGTCCTCATGATGTCTGGAAATGCCCATGGTTACACCCAAAGGCTTGATCACCTCTTGTAGGTGATTCACTATCCATTCATGTTGACGACAGTGACTTCCAACCACAGCAGCAGACCAGTCAACCCAGGGGGATTCTGGCAGCCCCTTTGTTAGCATGGCTCTTGTCATTATCAGGGGAAGGAGGTGTTTCCTTTCATTCTAACAAGATACAGATGCAAAAGACACTTTCCCACCTCCATAAGTTCTGTTCTGAGGTCAGACCTCATCCAAAATTGCTATCTATGGAGACTGTTCAGTTGGTGAAGAAAAAGACAGAGTCTGAGAATATTCAGTGCCCTTTACTTTGCTGAGACAACAAAAATATCTTACGTAGCATGGAGCCATTAGAAAATACCTTCCTCTAGAGATCCCTCTGTCACTGACAGTCCAAGGACAGAATGACAGCTCAGGAGGGGCAGCATGTCCCTTCCAACCTCAGAGATTAATCTGATTATCCTATATTAGATCAGGGACTCTCACAAGGTGCAAGGCGCTGTGCTAAGCCCTTCACAGCACAACAGCCAAGTGAGATGGTGTCCTCCCCTTCTCACAGATGGGATAAATTACAGAACCCACCAGGCATAGGCTAAAGCTGGACTAGGGCCCAAGTCCCTCTGCCTCTGGGCCCTTGTACCTTATCTCTCAGCTATAGTTCTTCCCTTCTATGCAAATCCCCTTCACTTTGCAGACTTAGCCCCAGCAGATGATTCTTGTTGGGCAAACTCCACGTCTAAGTTTTACATCAAAGAAAAATAGATTCACTTAGTATTTGCATGTTCATTCATTCCTCAATCTATCTATTTAATAAATATGTGTTGAGCGGTTACAATGTTCTGTACACTAAAGTAAGGACTGAATAGCGAACTAAACCAAAGCAGATGGTGTTCTGGGGAAATGAGACACTAAGTAAGTAAACACACATACAAACACACACAAACTGCATAATTACTCAAACCTTTGGATGGCAGAGGCAGGAGGATCACAAGTTGGAAATCTGAGGATCAAAGTAAGATCCTCAGAACTTTAAACAAAACAAAAAGACAATTGAAAACTGTGGTATTTGTCCCCCTCCAAGTCCGTTAGCATTGGCTCTAGCAACAGTCCTGGAAAGGCAGCTCCACTGGGAGGTGCGAGAGCAGGGCTGAAATGAGCTCCTCTGAGCACTGTTCTAAAGAGCCAGCCCTCAAGGGCTGCGGCTCAGACAGAGAGCACTTGCCTGGCATGCTCAGGCCCAGGACTCATCCATAACACTACAGTAAAGTAAGGGATGAGGGAAGGGAGATAGGTGAGAGGGGGAAGAGAGGAAGGGAGGGGAAGGGAGGGGAGAGAGGGAGGAAGAGAGAGGGAAAGGGCAAGAGAATTTGTCAGTGTACATTTTCTAGTAGCCACTAGAACAAGCAAAAACATACTTGGATTAATTATTTATTTAGTCCAGTGTATATCCAAAATGGCATTTCTGTGGAATGTTATTTTAAGATATGTTACATTTGTTTGTGCTGTGGAACATTGTAGCATGAATTCCAATTGGTATTAATAATAAAAACCCAGAGTAGGGTATAGGGGTTAATGTTGAAGATCAGAGAAGCAGAATAGCCAGCCACTAGAGAGTTCTTACCTCTACCAATGTTCAGACCAACAGGGCGATCCTGTTCCTACAAATCCTCAGACTGCACCTGTCTCTATGAATTCTCAGACTGCAATGAGCTCCTGTCTCCTCCTGCCTTATATTCCTCTCCCTGCCCAGCCATATCCCTCTTGTTTCCTCCTCCCTAGTGCTGGGAATAAAGGCATGTGATCCCGAGTGCCTTTGTGTGAGATCTGTTTCTCTTATAGACTGGATCAATTCCGTGTAGCCCAGGGTAGCCTTGAAATAACAGAGATCCGTCTGCCTCTGTCTCCCAAGTCCTGGGATTAAAAGTGTGTGCCACCACAGCCTGGCCTCTAGTGGCTCAGTTCTGCACTTTGATCTTCAGACAAGCTTTATTTGTTAAAACACAAACAGAATATCACGACCGAACACTGTTTTAATGATGCAAAGATGTGCTGAACTCTTTTTATGTTGCGTTTGTTTAACTCTGTGAAGCTGTGATTCTTCACTTGTATAAAACATCTGATGGTCTAATAAAGAGCTAAATGGCCAATAGCAAGGCAGGAGCAAGGATAGGTGTGGTTGGAATGAAGAGAGAACAAAGATGAGGAAAAATCTGGGAGGAGAAAAAGAGGAGCAAGAGAACAAGAAGAGGATATCAAGGGCCAGCCACCTAGCTACACAGCAAGCCACGGAGAAATAAGTAAAGAAAGGTATACAGAAAGAGAGAAAGATAAAAGCCTAAATGTAAAAGATAGATGGGATGATTTAAGATAAGAAAAACTGACTAGAAACAAGCCAACCTTGGTCCAGGCATTCATAGGAAAGAGTAAGACTCTATGTGTGATTTATTTGGGAGCTGGCTGGCAACTCTCCCCCCCAAAAGCCAGAAGAGTAAAACAACCAACACATTTCCGTCAGCACCTTCCCATCAGTGTGCTGCTTACCATCCTCATTTCAGACTGAGTCTTCAAAATCTAGTGTGAACATTAGACTTACAACACTTGTTGGTTCACACTGGCCTCATTTCAAATGCTTCGTGGGCACCTATTGACTGTAGCTGCACTGTCTGGTACACCTTCGGTGTAAGCAGATAGCACAATTCTTGACTAAAAGTCAATGGTTTACTGAGAGGCCTCCATGGATGATAAGGGGGTGAAAGGCGGATAGCCTCGGAACCTAATGTTATGATGCGTGGCATGAAAGAGACCTTGGTGGGTGAGAACCAGAGGCCTCACGGCGATCAGGAGATAAATACGCCATGCAGACAGACCTTGAGTATGGAGTTTATTGAGAGAAGGGTAAAGGGGAGGGAAGAAACACACACACACACACACACACACACACACACACACAGAGAGAGAGAGAGAGAGAGAGAGAGAGAGAGAGAGAGAGAGAGAGAGGCAGAAACCTCCTTGCCTCTTCTGGAGAACAACCAGAAGATAACGGGAATGGGTGGAGCTTGTCTTTTAAAGGACCCTTTTGCACCTGTGTACAGCCTACATAGTAACGTAGTGACGTAGTAGTCATAAGACCATGGACTGGCCAGGATACTGCCTGGGTGCATTCTGCTAGATGACAGGGGCCAGCATAATTCCTGAATCCTAACATTTCCATCATTTCTTTATTATAAAAAGTGGGAAAATTCAAGTGAATAGCAGGTGGGATGGGGTGCCAGTTCTCAAGACTGCTTCCTGCTGATCTAGAGTATCCTCCATCTTTGAGGAACCTGAGAAGTTGGGGTGCTGCCATGTCCTGGGTAGCTGGTTGTCCAGGCTCTGTGCAACGCTCTGGTGCCTCTTAGACCTAGCAAGATGTTGGCAGAGCCGAGGACAAGGTTAAGTTTAGGGAAAGAAAAAAAGCTTTTGCTTAGGTTCTGGTAATTGAGGAAGGGGTTGCATCTGACCTGTTTAAGATGAAACCACATTGACTCCCTGGGACTTAGAAGAATTCTTTGAGTTTGTGAAAGCATAAGTTTTAGGCATATTAGCACTCTCACAGTTTCTAATCTGTACTGAAATTTGCACTGTAGAAATGGCGGTATACTCATGTCAGAAACGATTTTGGTTGACAGCATTCACACTCTCCCCTTCCATCTGAAAAACTGTGACAGATGTTTTTAGCACAACGAAAAGTACCTTTGAAGTCTGTAGCCAGAAAACGACCAAAGGGAATTCGGAATCTTGAGCTTGTGGCTGTGATGATAGCAGTATAGTATGGTGTTTAGTACTCAGTCAGAGTTGGATTGATAGCTTGTTAAAACTTTATTGATTAATATTAAGACTATGAACAGTAACATAATGAGACATCTGATAAATGGGTAAAGTTACCAGTCATCAAAAGCATCAGCGTTCCTGAGAAGGATAAACTTTACCTGGATTAATAATAATAATAATAATAATAAATAACAGAGACTCACTTGCTGGCCACCTGGACAGCCACTCCCCAGGGTCCTCCACAGTTGTCGAGGGCAGAGGTTTTGGGGCAGCACTCATCTTCGGCTGGCAGAGGTCTAGGCCTGCCAGGCCTCAGAAGATCCTGTGGATTAGGAGTTTGAAGGAAGACCAGCCTACCTTGCCCTAGGCAACCTGAGGCAGTCGATTCCAGGATGTCCATTTTGCAGGGTGTCCTGTTTTGCACGGTCTGAAGAAGTCCTTGCAGCAGCTGAGGTGAAAGGCAGCTTTGCTCAGTGAGTGGTGCTGCCTCTTCTGAAGCAAGTTGTTGGGAGAGTTTCTTCTGCTCCCATCCATCTTCTTCGGAGGAAGCAGATGTGCATCCAGGAGCTGGCATATCTCTCTATTATGAAAAACTTTTAATAATTAAACATTTTAAATGCCATGTTCTCCAGATCTCTGAGCACTTGAGGGCTGTCTATTGGGTATCTGAGTTATGACGACAGTATAGTATCTGCCTGGAGAGTTGAATCCACACTGAGAGTTCTCTAAGTTAGGTTTTGTTAATCTGAAATAGATCTTTATAACCTTAAATTTTTATCAATATTATTTAAAAGTACATATTAATTTAGAATATTTGAGACTTGTTAATTTTTTTCTTTTATCTAAAAGGAGATACAATGAACAGAGCTCACTAGGACTGTTTAAAGCGTGTGGACCTGTTACAGGCGGGTAGGGTCCCTGTGTGAAGTGGGTATTCTGGCGGGCCCTGCCCAAAAGCAAGTCACTGAGCAAACACGCCTCATGCAACAGAGTCAGTAAGAGGAATTAGAGACAAAAAAGTAAGTAAAAGGCGAGACAAAGCAGGAGCACCCTTAGTAAAGATGACAGCAGGCAATGATGTAATTGCTCTGACAGTGGGGCAGGCTGCTGCAGGGGCCACGTGGTTCAGGGTAGAACTGCATGAGTCTGTAGCTCCTCTCTGCCCCAGTGGCCGCCCAGGGCTGAGTGACACAGGAGCGACTGATCACGTGGCCACCCTTCGCCAAAATGACAACTGCACATGTGTCGCAAGGCACCTTATAAAGCCAGAGACCTCACGGCAGGTGGGAGACAAATACGCAGTGCAGATAAAGTTTGAGTGCGGAGTTTATTGAGAGAAGGATAAAGGGGAAGGAAGAGAGAGGAAGAGAGAGAGAGGCAGAGACCTGCTTGCCTCTTCAGAAGAACCGCAGGAAGAGAACAGGAATGGGTGGAGCTTGTCTCTTAAAGGGACCTTTTGCACCTACATACAGACTATGTAGTGATATAGCAGCCATTGGACCCTGGGCTGGCCAGGGTACTGCCTGGCGCTCCTGACAGGCGACAGGGCCCAGCATAATGCCTGATGCGCTATGATGGCGGAGAGCCTCTGTTCCAGGCAGTAGTCATTTTCCATCCAAAGCCTTCAAAATAGCATAAGTTGGCAACTTAAAAAGCCCTGTACCCAAATTTAGTGTTAGTCCAGTGACCTGGTTAACCCTTCCCCTCCGTGCAAACTTAGCCCTAGCTGCAGGCTTGGCCCAGCAACCTCAGTCTAGGAAGCTGCTTTGAGGGATAGTAGAGAGGCTTCATGGTGTCAGGCATCCACCACTTCATTTCCCGTCTTCAGCTCTGGCAAATCTTTGGATTTTTTTCTCTTTGGTCTCTCTCTCTCTCTCTGTTTCTCTCTAACACTCTCTCATTTACTCTTCTTTTACTCTTTCAAGGTGGAATCTTGTTGGTATTTCAGGCTGACCTCAAACCCCTGACCCCCTGCCTCAGTTTCCCAAGTTCTGTGATGACAGGGCACATGCATCAGTGCACGCTGATCTCTGCGTCCGCTGTCAGATTGTGTCCCATGCATAAGCCTCTCTCTCTCCTCATCGGCAAAGCGGTGCAAAGCGGTCTGGCTTCCAGCTTTGTGCTTGTCCTCTCCTGCCTCCCCAGAGAATGGCTCCTGGGCCTCTCTACCCTTTCCTCTGTCTGGGAGCTTACCATTTCTTACAAGATCTCCTGACATAGCTGTCGCCTGCTGGCTGGTCCTTCTCTGGGGACCCATCGGACCAGGCTAGCTGCTGCCTTCATCCCACCCACCAGCTCACAACCCTGGGTCTCCTTCCCTCATACATATCGTTCCATGTAGGGGCTGCCACCTGACTAGGAAATAGGAACCTCCACTTATTTCCATTTCCCAACTCTCTCTTTGCCTTTACTTGTTTTTTAAATCTTGTCTCCAGTTACATTTCCTGTCCTTACTCCTAGCATCCCAAAGGAGAAAATAGGAAACCCAATATGCGTAGAAGCAACCATGTCCCCCCACTGACTGGGGTGTTCACACCTAGACTGACTCAGCATGGGGTTGCTACCTCAGGACACAAAGCAAATGGAGGAAACCTCTCGGGAAAACCTTTTCAAGCTTGCTGCTTTTCCTCTGCTTCTTCTGTAGGACTCAGGAATTTTTGTTTTGTTTTAGAAGTCCCGAGAATTGTTACAATCAGCCTTTCAATTCCAAGGCTAGAAAAGTCAATAATGCCCTTACCACTCTGAGAAGGTTTGCAGTTGGTGTCCCCAGAGTCAAATGTGTCAGATAAATAAAATTAAGACTGTGAGACTGTTAGCGAAAACCTCCCATAATTCTATTCCCAAGAGAGATTGAAGGAGAAGTGGAGACAGGGAAGGAATAATTCTAAAACTTGCCTACACATCCTGGGGCCAGGAGTGAGGAGGCTTTTCTAGTGGGGTCAGGAGGGAGGATCAGGGCTAACTCCCAGGGCCCCAGGCTGGCTATGCTATTCCTGTTGCTGGCCCTCTTCTAGAATGAGCATTTTATTTAACATATATAATATTGTGGTTTATTATGGCACTCTACCTCTTTCACTCCCATAGCCTGCTTTCTGCTCCCTATCATCTAAGGGGTTGGTTCATAGCCTATCCTATATTCACATTCACCCTTGTACTTAAACACCACACACACACACACACACACACACACTCATACACACACGCACATACATATGCACAGATATGTATGATGGAGCTACTAAATTAACTTGTAAAATCCCACGAAGGAGCTCTGCCGTGACTGGCTTAGAGATAAACTCTCATGGTGATGAAGTGCTTACAAAACCCATTAGCATGAGAACTACCCAAATGTTCCTTCAAGTTGGTGACTTTGGGAAATTTTGACAAATGCCACTAGTCTGATAGGGTTATCAAAACAGCTTGCCTTCTGAGTTTCTACTTGTGTTGCTCAGAAGTGAAGTGAAAGTTTTGTGAACAGGGTTTTCAACAATCATTATGTTTTACCATATCTGCCCCAAATATGTTTTAAAATCTTCTGATAGTGTGTAGCCTTAACATTATACCAAGTAGTAGATAGTCATTAACCACCTAGACTATTTCTAGGTAGGAAAAATCCTGAAATTCATTATAAAGCATAGTTTTCATGTAGGTGCTTCTCACCTACCCTTACATGGTTTGGAGAGGCTAGATATATTTGGGCCTATTAAGAAATACATTTTTTTGCTACATTGAAAAATTATACTGTGAGGAAGAAGTACCCATCAAAATCATGAGATGATAGACTCATAAAATTTGCTAGTCTCATAGAGTGCTAGTATGTAACAATTCCTGTCGCCTACTTATTAGTTTCTACTTTTCAAAAAAGATGATCCTATGGTTAAAATGGTTCAATATGCAAATAAAAATGCTAGAAATAATGACTCTGCAAAGGCTGAAGATTATGTTTCTTTTTGTTTGTTTGCTCATTTTTGTTTTCTTCAAGATAGTTTTTTTTTTCAATGTAGCCCTAGCTGTCCAGGAAGTCACTCTGCAGACCAGGCTGGCCTTGCACTCGGAGGTCTACCTGCCTCTGCTTCCTGCATTCTGGGATTAAAGGTGTGCCCCACGACCGCATGACTGTGTTTTTGCTGGGGTGAAAGACAGTGATTTTGTCTTAAACCGAAACGGCTGGTGTTCCAGAATGAGGAGGAGGAAGATAGAGACAAAATCTGGCAAAAAAAAAAAAAAAAAACTAGGGAAGAATTTTTGGAAAAGGAACTTTGTCTCCTACGGCCAAATATGGCAAAAACTGGATAGATTCATTACAAAGGGTAATTTAAGATGAGTTTCAGGAACTGGAGAGAACACTCAGTGGTTAAGAGTGTGTACTGCTTTTGCAGAGGATGTAGACTGACTTCCCAGCATCCACACTGGGTGGCTTACAGTGGCCTGTAACTCCAGTTCCAAAGGATCTAATGTCCTCTCCTGGCTTCTGCACTTGCAAATATGTAACACACCACACACACACACACACACACACATTTACACATACGACACACACATACACCACACATTTACACATATGACACACATACACACAACACACACATGTACACACACATATACACACCACACACACACACACAGAAACAAGCACAAACACACATACGCAGACACACATCAAAACATTTAAATATAATAAAGGAAAAGGATTTTCATGAAAGTGCCAGTCTTTTCAGTTACTTCATCTCCTATATTTACTTTGAATACTTTTGCTGTCATTCTCACTAAGTTCTTAGCCAAGTGTTGTTTCACAATGACCTAGGATGCTACTTATTCAAGCATTCAAATCGACTGATGCTTTTGAAAAATTGCTTTTCCCAAAATCACATTCAACATAAAATCTTGACCATGAACTGACCCTGAGATTTCTCATAGAACCCATGTAAAACCTCTAAGAATTTGTTCTTTCACCTTGTAAAAGGAGAAATGTTTTTTAAAAGCAACCTAGGTTTGTTGAGTGTGCTGGTTCATACCAAGAGCCTTGTCACAGATGGGCTCTAGCTCCTGTGGGGAAATGCCATTAACATAAATATCCACAGGTTGGAGGCTTCTCATAGAAATCCCCTATTTCCCTTGCCATCTAGATAATATGTCCTGGTAAAATGTTATCAATTGTAAAATCTACCACTCTGATATTTACATGATTTTGATATTTAAAGTGAGGCTTGACACAGAAGCAATCAAATTTTCTTAACAATTTTATGTTCTCATGGTGAATTCTCATCAGATCTTTAACCATAGTCATTTTAAACGTTTTGCAGTTCACACATTGCTCCGTTTTTCTGAATCTTCTCTGAAAGTATGTATAGACACCTACTGAGAAGAAACAACAAGGGACTGTCCTGGGGACGCATGGGATGGACTGGACCAGGTACTCAGAGGACACTTCTGATAGCGTTGCTTCTGTAACTTAGAGGCCACAGCACTGAACTAGGATTTCCAGAGCTCAAGTGGAGGAGCTCATAGACTCCTACAATAACTGGCCTAAGTGGTGGGCTGAATGCCTGTGTATAACAGCCCTGATTCATATATCAGACCTAAGCGGTGGGCTGAATGCCCGTGTATATCAGCCCCGATTCATACATCAAACCTGACTTCCAACTGTGTCTTCTTGGTGGACTTTTCTTCCCTGCCTGCCAGTTCTTGAATATCCAACACAGAGCCTTAATATTAATTATAAATGTTCAGTTGACAGATCGGGCTTATTACTAACTAGTTCTTACAGCTTAACCTAACCCATTTCTATTAATCTACATTCTGCCATGTGGTGTTACCGCTCTTTTATCTTTTATCTTGAGCCTCCTGTTTCCTCTCCGTGTCTGGTTGGCTACTCCTCTGACTCTGTTCTTCTTCTTCCCAGTGTCCTTAGTCTGGTTCTTCCACCTAACCTTATCTCCTTCTTAAACTAAACCCAGTAATATACATTTACACAGTTGCAGCAGCAAGGTTTACAGCTAGTAATTACCCGCCTACTGGGGCATGGCCTCTTACACTATATATCTGGATGCCGTTGCAGAGTCCTGCCCCCTTCTCTCCACACCCCGGTTCCCGTTTGATCATTCGGATTGTTTTGGATCCCATCTCCATCCACCATTCAAGCAGAGAATCCTGATTTGTAAGTTTTTCCCCATAAATAAATAACTATCTCTCAGTTCTGAGCTAGTGTGGGATTTCTTTTAAGCATCCACTCTCTCCACCATCACATGGTGTAAAGGGATCCTCCACAGTGACTATATTTGAAGATGGGTGTTCTTTATAAGGGACTAAAGTTATTTGCATAGGTTTAACAAGTATCCGTTTTACTTGGAACAGGACATAATTAAAGTACTGGTCATGTGAGCAAGGCATTGACTGGAACTTTGCATTTGGCAATGCTGTATAGCATCGGATGTGACCACAAAGACTTAAGAAACCAAGGCTGACTCTACGGAGCTTGGAAATTTTTACCTGGTACTGATAGGGATATAGATAGGGCCACGTCTGTGATCAGAGTAAGAAAGATGGAACCCACACAAAATTCCCAGCTGTCTCAGAATGGATATAAAGCCCCATGGGTGGTTTGCCTTCCTTCTCGCCACTGCAACATCCAAGGAGGGGGAGATGAGACAAACAGTTTCCCTGATTAAGAACATTTCCCAGTTCTAGAGAGCTCTCCACTGATTGTTCCCTCGTGTACACCTTTGCATGCACCCAGTCATGTCAGAGCCTGTGTGTGTGTGGGGTGTGTGTATGTGTGTGTGTGTGTGTGTGTGTGGGTGTGTGTGTGGGGTGTGTGTGTGTGTGTGTGTGTGTGTGTGTGTGTGTGTATCCCAGTTATATATATATCCCACCTGGGTCTGTGTAAGTCCTGGGCTACTGCCTCCAGTGGGGCATTTGCTCCTACCTTGGGGACAAACACCATTCCTTGCCCCCCAGACTTACCACTTTTACTATTTCCACTTTTCTCCTGTTCACAGACTCAGCCTTTGGATATCCACTTTAGATAGGCATCCCCTTATCTCTTGTTCGGATCGTCACTCCCACGTAGTGAACAAAAATGCTCCTTGTTTGTTCGACTCTCTCTCTTCGCCCATTCAATCCTGTGGGTGGGGAGTGGAGCAAGGGAAGACTGTGACGGGAGGATCAGCTCTCAGTACCACCTGGTTTATGGGGTTTGCAGCCTTACAAATCAGTGAATAAGAGTCACTTCCCCGCCAGGATATGGGATCATTGGAGAACTTCAGGAAGAGATGAACTAACCCAAATCTGTAGGTCATGCAGATAAACTCTGGTGGTAAAATCTTAGGTTGATTGCCTAGCCTTTTAAAAATGTAATCTGAGGGGCTAGAGAGAAGACTCTAGAGAAGTCAGTAGTTAAGAACACTGACTGCTCTTCCTGAGGACCCAGGTTCAATGACCAGCACCCACATGACCTCTCAGACAGTCTATCCTAGGGAATCTGATGCCCTCTTCTGGCCTCCACAGGCACTAGACACACATAGGCGACACAGACATGCATGAAGGCAAAACCTATTGACACAGGAAAAACACTTAAAATTAAAAATAAATCTATATTGGGATTTCTTATGAGTCTCCAACACAGAACATGGAAGCTTTCTCCTGGGTGCCTAGCTTTCATAGTGCCAGAAGGTGTATGCAAGCAACAAGGGAGAAAGACCAACTTTAGCCATCTACGAACCCCGTGAACTACAAAACTACTCGTCAAGTAAGGTGTGTTCATTGGTACAATAGTGACATGAATGTTATGGAGACAACCAACCATTCTGTGTTGGGATCATTTGGAGTCCTGGCCTCCAGCTGCTCTTCCCTGCCAGAGATCTTTACTTTCCTTGTGATTTGAGGTACTGAAAGCTGTGTCAAAATTGTTTACCAACTCTGCTTCACGAGCACGTGTTGCCTTGCTTTGAGGATCAGAGGATAAGGTTTTCGCCTGTTGGCCCACCTGACTGTTGGGTATATAAGCCTCCTGGGTGCTATTGAATAAAGGGCTTCTTGCCAGTGACTAGAGGTCTGTGTCTCTGTCTGTGCTGTCTCTGTGAGTTTGTATGTTTCAACCTCCAGCCCCTTGCTCGAAGCTTGCGAACTGTATGGTAGCGCATAGAGTGCAGACAGGCATCGTGTGCTGCAATTCTGTGCTTAGATTTAAATCCTACTCCACAAGTGGGAATCCATACATGGTACTGTAACCTAGCCAATAACCTATGACTGGGGAAGACATAGGCCCTAGGGGGAAGCTGCTGCTGTTGGTTTACTAAATGAACATGGTATTAAATTTCCTTCTAAATTTGTGTCCTTATGTCTATCTCAGCCTTCAGAGAGACACTTTCTGAAGCTCTAACTGTTGATATGAAGACTCACAATCCATCAAAGGATAGAGAATAAGTTACTATGGAGCACTTGGTCCTAATTGGGACATCTATATTACCCACCTCCCCAAAGTTCAAGAAATACTGTAGCAGAGAGGGCAGGATAATTCTAAGAGCCATAGTTTGAGATCAAGTGCTATGAAACAGTATCTATTTGAAATGATACATCTGATACATTCTGCACTTCCTGCAGCTGTCATCCAAAAAAGAGATTTGAATTGGCACCTCCTAAGGTTGCAGTATAATTTTAAGTGAGGAGGCAATGTGCTTTTCTTATTGTGAGTTTAGTTTGTTTTTGAGATAGAGTCTTGCTATGTAGCTTAGGCTGGCCTGAACTTGCAATTCCCATGCCTTGGCTTCCTGAGTATACATTAGTACACTTGCCTGAAGAAGGCAAATTCTAAAAGTATCAAAGCCATCCAGGCATTGATTATGAAGCATTTATACTTGCTGTACTAGATACTGTATTGGTCTCTAGATATGCCCATAACTTGTCCTGTGGTCCTTTGCAAGGTGACTAGATATTTTAGAAGTTTATCTGAGAATACATAAGTAAAATAACTGAACTATTATTTCATAGGCCAAACAATACCTGGAATTACAGTGAAATGACACCAAGACATTTAAGGGGCTGTCTTAAAAACAAAAATAAACAAGCAAACAAATAAAACAAAGCAACCAACAAAAACAATAACAAAAATGATAGTATAAAATACGAAACACAGAAACCTGAGAGCTTTGAACTGGGAAGCTATACCAAGAAGGAGGGTTTCCCCTTGTTTTAAAGTATTGGAACCCAGGCCCATTCTCCATCACACACAGCCAGGAAACCAATGAGTGGACCTATTCCTGTGAAATACTGGTTTACGGTCTGAGAATCCTAAAGAACAGACAATCAACTGATAGCTCTATGCATATAGTGTAGGGCTTCCCAGTCGCCCCCCAATGTCTCACTCTTAAGCAACTAGCCAACAATATGCCAGAGGAGGACAGCTTCCAATATAAGAGAGAGAAAATATCCAGAAGAAAAAACAATTAGAGAAAACAAACAGTATAGGAAGCATAAGAAATTACATTGCTTCATAACATAAGAGCATGATATTTTGACATGAACCAATAATAAAATAATTCGCAAGAAAAAATAAATGTGGTTAAGCATATGAAAAATCTAATTGAATAGAGTAAGTCAGGACGATGGGTGGAATGTGGGGAGCAGAGGAAACCTTGAGCGACATGGCCGGGACATGGCCATGTCAAGTGAGTGACAAAGCTTTTCCGATTTGCCTTCCTCAGGTCCAAGTGTAAATGCTGACAGTGTGTGCAGAAAACATCCACTGTAGCTTTTGCAGGGTGAAACGGTCATCCAAAGAAATATGCCCTGACCCTGAAACAAGAGCCAGTGAAAGAAACACACTTTAGTCTCAAAACCAGAACCAAAGAAACATACCCTGACCCTGAATCTAGCCAAAAGGTTAAAAAGCGTTAGTGAAAAAAAACACACTCTACCCCTGACCGACCAAGCACAAAACCAATCAATCACTGAGCAGGAAAACCAATCAATCCCTGAGTACAAAACCAACCAATCCCTGAGTACGAAATCTAGCCAATCTCTAAACTTGTCCAAACTCAGGGATTGAAATTCAACCAATTCCCACTGTGAAAATCACCTCCCTGGAGAAGCTCCACCCCTAAGAAGCCTTGTATAATCCCTGTGCCTGTTCAGTTAGGAGCCGCCCTTTTCCACCCTGGCAATGGCAGCCACTCTCCTGGATTCCTCCCTCCTGATAAGTCTCTTGAATGAGTTTGGGTGAGACCTTTTGCAGGAGCTGAGCAGAGGCGCAATGGACACCTCTGCTGGGAAACTCGTATAGTGGAACTAAGCAGAGAAGTAAGAACTTTTGCCAGAGAAGGATCAGATTGCTATATTGCTGCAAGGGGTTTTCCCTTAGCAGAGTAAAGCAAAGAAGAAACAACTTCCTCCAGAGCAGAGAAGCAATGGACATCTCTGTTGGGAAGCTCTCTTAGCAGAGCAGAGCAGAGCTGAGTTGTCACAGCTCTCTCAGAGAGGAGCAGGATTGTCACATCCTGTGGGAAGACCATTCCCCATGGGAATACAGCTGTAGGTATAGCCCGACTTCCATCCAGTCAGGAACCCTTCTCTACATACCTATAGGTATCCTGGATACCTTCCCTTCACAGCCATAGGTATACCCTGACTTCTGATGGTGAGGATACCTTTCTCTTCAGAGCTGTAATTATTTGTAATACCCAGAACCTGAAAACAACCTAGATATCCCTCAGCTGAAGAACGGATAAAGAAAATGTGGTACATTTACACAATAGAGTACTACTCAGCTTTCTCTACCCAGACATTTACAACCCAAAGACTGCTCCCTACAGAGACCACTTCTAACAAGATTACCTAAACCTCCTCCTGTTCAGTTGTATGTAATAGCCTGCCTCCTTGCATATCTGCATGCGGTAACCCAGCCTCCTGTTCAGCTGTATGCAATAGGCCTGACTCTTTGTTTATCTGCATGCAATAACCCAGCCTCCTGTTCAGCTGTATGCAATAGCCCCGCCTCTTTGTTTATTTGCATGCAATAACCCAGCCTCCTGTTCAGCTGTATGCAATAGGCCTGACTCTTTGTTTATCTGCATGCAATAACCCAGCCTCCTGTTCAGCTGTATGCAACAGCCCCGCCTCTTTGCTTATCTGCATTCAATAACCTAGGCTCCTGTTCAGCCATTTATAATAAGCTTGCTAAGTTTCTGAGGTGACTCAGTTTCTCCACCTGAAAACCCAGACTACCCAAGCCCAGATTTTCCGTGTCTGTGTGTCCATGTGTTTGTCTTTTTTTTTCAGTCCATCACCACCCCAGTGAGGTCAATTCCTGAAGCCATGTGAAGATGAGAGAATGGAGCATTTGGGAAATAAAATAGTAGAAAATGTGAAAAGAAAAATATTTAAACTCTTAGAAACTCCAACGTTTATACAAGAAAAGAAGCATAAGCTTGATTGAACAGTGAAAATGAAATGCAGAGTGTTGATTTCACCCCATGCTGTGATATAACTCTGGGAGATGAAGGAGGGAAAAGAGGGAAGGGAGTTGGATGTAGGAGTGTTAAACCCTCATCTACCACAGAGGAAATAAATAATGACTGAAAATAACAGGTTTGCAAAGACCTGGGTCAAAAGAACGAGAGTCAGTATCTCTAAGGAACAAGAGTGAAGTACAGGAAGTTAAAAGTGTGAAGACAGGTATTTCCGACTTGGCCATCTCAGGACCATTTGACTTTCAAGCTTGCATATGTGTCATTTGAGTTTTAAAAATTAACAATTTATGAAACTAATGTCCTTGTTAGTTTTAATTGTCCTCTTGAGACACAGAGAAGGGAATTTCAAAGAATTTTCCAGAGCAGATTTGTTTTTATTTTATTGTTTTTATTGAGCTATACATTTTTCTTCGCCCCTCTCCCTTCCTCCTCTCTCCCCTTCTAGTCTTTCCTGTGATCCCCACACTCCCAAATTACTCAGGAGATCTTGTCTTTTTCTCCTTCCTATGTAGACCCAGGTATGTCTCTCTTAGGGTCCTCTTTGTTGTCTAGTTTCTCTGGAGCTATGACCTGTAGGCTGGTTTTTCTTTGCTTTATGTCTAAAAGCCACTTATGAGTGAATACATATTATATTTGTCTTTCTTGGTCTGGGTTACCTCACTCAATATGTTTTGTTCTAGATCTACCCATTTGCCTGCAAATTTCAAGATGTCATTATTTTTTACTGCTGAGTAGTACTCTATTGTGTAAATGTACCACATTTTCTTTATCCGTTCTTCAGCTGAGGGATATCTAGGTTGTTTTCAGGTTCTGGGTATTACAAATAATTACAAACATAGTTGAGCACAAGTCCTTGTAGTATGATTGAGTGTCTTTGGGTCATATACCCAACAGCAGTGTTGGTGGATCTTGAGGTAGATTGCTTCCTAATTTTCTGAGAAATCGCCACACTGACATCCAAAGGGGCCAGTTTGCACTCTCACCAGCAATGGAGGACCATTCCCCTTACCCCACATCCTCTCCAGCATAAGCTCTCATCAGTGGTTTTGATCTTGGCCATTCTGACAGGTGTAAGATGGAATCTCAGAGTTGTTTTGATTTGCATTTCTCTGATGGATAAGGATGTTGAAATTTCCTTAAGTGTCTTTCAGCCATTTTAGATTCCTCTGCTGAGAGCTCTCTGTTTAGGTCTGTACCCCATTTTTTATTGGATTATTTGTTCTTTTGATGTCAAGTTTCTTGAGTTCTTTGAATATTTTGGAGATCAGACTTCTGTCCAATGTGGGGTTGGTGAAGATCTTTTCCCATTCTGTAGGCCGCCGTATTGTCTTGTTGACTTTGTCCTTTACTTTACAGAAGCGTCTCAGTTTCAGGAGGTCCCATTTATTGTTTCTCTCAGTGTCTATGCTGCTGGGATTATATTTACGAAGTGGTCTCCTGTCTCCTGTGCCAATGCATTCAAGTGTACTTCACACTTTCTCTTCTGTGAGGTTCAGTGTAGTTGATTTTATGTTGAGGTCTTTGATCCATTTGGACTTGAGTTTTGTGCATGGTGATAGATATGGATCTATTTTCATTCTTCTACATATTGATTTTCAGTTATTCCAGAACCATTTGTTGAATATGCTTTATTTTTTCCATTTTATATCTTTAGCTTCTTTGTCATAAATCAGGTGTTCGTAGGTGCATGGATTGATATCCGGGTCTTTGATTTGATTCCATTGGTTCTTCTGTCTGCTTTTATGCCAATACCAGGATGTTTTCAGTACTATAGCTCTGTAGTAGAGTTTGAAGTCTGGGATTGTGATGTCTCCAGAAGTTCTTTTGTTGTACAGGATTGTTTTGGCTATCCTGAGTTTTTTGTTTTTCTATATGAAGTTAAGTTTATTCTTTTGAGGTCTGTGAAGAATTTTGCTGGGCTTTTGCTGGGCATTGCATTGAATCTGTAGATTACTTTTGGTAAGATTGCCATTTTTACTATCTTAATTCTACCTACCCAAGTGCATGGAAGATTTTTTCATTTTATAGCATCTTCTTCAATTTATTTCTTCAAAGATTTAAAGTAAGTTCTTGTCATACAGGTCTTCCACTTGTTTGGTTAGGGTTTATGTTATTTGTGGCTATTGTGAAGGGTGATGTTTCTCTGATTTCTTTCTCTGCCGTTTTTCACAGAGCAGATTTCTTTATGGGCACATCTGTGAAGGATTATCTTGATGGTTAATTGATGTAGTAAGACCCAGCCCATTGTGAGCAGCAGCATTCCCTAGGCAGATGGTCCTGGGGGTTATAAGAAAGTCAACTAAGCATGGGCCTCAGAGTGAGCCAGCAAGCAGTGCTACTTCATGGCTTCTGTTCCAATTTCCTGTTTGAGTTGTTGTCCTGAATTCTCTCAATTCTCAAAATGATTTAGAACCCGGAAGTGTAAACCAACTAATTCCCCACCTAAACTGCTTTTTATCAAAGTATTTTAGCACAGTAACAGAAAGAAAGCCACAACAACTGCTATGGAAAGTTTGAGGCTGACCTGCTGGAAATCCATGGACGAAACAAAAGATAATATAGGCTTCCTGTGGTAAGCATTCAAAGCATGTCAGAAAGCTGTTTCACTATTCTAGTGAGCAGAGAGTCCCACAGAGTTTGCAAGATTGCTGCTTGTCCAGAGTTGGCCTTTGTCTATAAGTGATGAGAGCTTCTCATGTGTCAGCTACTATAGCTAGATTTGGCTTGAAAGCGGGGCGCTGTGGCTTGGCTGAAGTGACCTAAGAGATGTGTTGTGACTCTCTGTCAACTGCTGCATCTTGTAAGTGAAACCTATAAATTGTCTCACTCACAAGCCCCTCCCCTTGGAACTGGTCTACTGGACATAAGCGCCAGAGGAACTTTTCCACTGATACATGTACAGTGATATTCATGGCAATTCATTGAGCCCCACATAGAATTAAAATCTGAGAAGTGGATTGGAAAGATGGCTCAGTGGTTGAGGACCTGGGCTTAATTCCTAACACCCATGTGGTAGCTCACCATCGTCTGTAACTTCAGCTCCAGGGAATCTGACGCTGTCTTCTGGCCTCCACAGGCACCTGGTAGGCACATGGTACACATACATGCAGACATGCAAAATGCTCACACACATAAAATAAAAAACAAACATAAACTCTTCTTTAAAAATCTTGGGAAAGGGGAAAAATAAGCAAAAAGTAAAAATTCAACAGGAACTAAATTAATAAATGGGATTAAATTTATAGCAAAAGGTTGAAGACATTTCTAGGATATGTTTTTTAAATTATTAGCTTTTCCTGCTTCCTTTGTTTCTAGACAAGGTGGTGGAGGCACGGTGGTTATCAGGGATTGGTTATCAGGATTACACAGAACAGAAGGAGAATGGAACCAGAGCTAAGACAGCAAACACTGCCTTTAAAAAATAACTGGTGTTTTTGCTCATGCCTTCAATCCCAGGACTCAGGAGGCAGAGACAGGTAGATCTCTGTGAGTTCAAGACTAGCCTGGTCTACAGAGTGAGTTCCAGGACATCCAGGGCTACAGAGAGAAACCCTGTCCTGAAAACTCCTACCCCTGTGCCTCCCCCCAAATAGCTCCTAAAGCTGAGTCTGGTGACTCAGGGCTTGTCATCCTAGCTACTCAGGCAGCTGAGGCAGGAGGCTCACAAGCTAAAGACCTATGTAGACTACAGAGTGGGTTTAGTCCAGCCTGGCAGCTTTGTGAGACCCTGTCTTAAAGTAAAAAGTAAGAGGATGGAGGGGCTGGAAGTCTATAGCTTGGCAAAAGAACTACACTCTGAGCCCTGTGTCTCTCATTTCTAGATCTGAACTCATTTCCCAAATTCGATTATTGTCCGTCTGTCATTTGTGCCGTTCCCCCAACGCAGACCAGGAACCGAGAAGAGCCGAAGCTCCTAACCCTCCTCACATAATTGACAGATCTCTTAGGCTAGCCCAGAGCCTGTGAAGATAAGGAGGAACAAACAGGGCCCTTCATCTTTCAGGGCTATCTGCATCTTCGTAGGGCCAGCCCTGTCACAAGGGGCCCTGGATGAGGACAGTACTGTCATTCCCTCCTGCCATCATTCAGCCTGCTGTATCTTGTGCGAAACTATTTCATCAGATGCTCCGGGCCAGCAAAATTCCCACAGCAGAAAAGTAAGTGGAAGTCTTGACACGGATGCTCTAGAGGCCATTGTGGTGGCAAAACGGTGACCCTGTCCTCCAGGGTGCATCCTGCCCCACACTGGGCTCTCGGGGTAGCAAAATTAGACTTGGAACCAACTCTTTTTCTTAAATTTAGCTTCTAACTTGGCACATGGTAACTGTACATACTCATGGGGTAAGGCTTGTATTTCAATTCATGTAACCATGTGTGGCAATCTAATCAGAGAGGGAAGAGCTAGCAAATATTTATCATTCCCTTATGTTATTGATAGCATTCAAAATCCTCTCTTCCAACTGCTTTAGGATGCACACTAAATTCTTTAAAATCTTTATATTTATTTATTGTGCTTGGGCCTGGGCTTACACATGTGGCACAGAGTGTGTGCGGAGGCCAGCGGACAATTTTCACTTCTCTTCCTCCACCCGGGGATCGAACTCGGGCCCTCAGGCTTGGCAGCAGGTGCTTTACCCACTGAACCATCTTGTCTGGCCCCCTACAGTAAATGCTTGTTAACTACAGACAACTTCCTCGCAGAACACTAGACCTCATTCCCCTGTTTCCACTGCTGCTATCCACAGTCTCGTCTCTTTTCTGCTGCTGTGCTAAACATATTGACACAAAGCAGCTTAGGTGAGAAAGAATCTGGTCAGCTTATAATCCCACATTATAGTCCATTGTTGTGAACTCAGAAAATACTGAAAGCACCACATTCACAGTCAAGAGCAGAGAGAGAATGATGCTTGGATCCCTGCTTGCTTGATCTCTCCTCTCCTACACTGGTCAGGACCCCCTGCCTGAAATGATGTCACCCACTGTAACATGAGGGGCCTGCTAGTTGGGGTTTCTGTCCTGCCCAGTCCCCCAGCTGTTTAGTCCCACAGAAAATCACACAGAGAGTCTACATTAGGTTATAAACTGATTGGCCCATTAGCTTAGGCTTCTTATTAGCTCTTATAACATATATAGCCTATATTCTTATAACTTATAAGAATAATTTCTTATCTATGTTAGCCACATGGCTCAGTACCTTTCTCAGCAGGGCAGGTCACATCCTGCTTCTTCGGAGGTCTGGGCAGGAGTGTGGAAAGAACTTCCTTCTTCCCAGAATACTCCTGTTCTTCTGGCCCCACCTTTACTTCCTGTCTAGTTTTCCCACCTATACTTCCTGCCTGGCTAATGGCCAATCAGCGTTTATTTAAATCATGATTGACAGAATACAGACAATTCTCCCATACCACTTCCCCCTCTTTTTCTTTTTAAACAAAGAAAAATATCCATAGTCCATTTCTTCGGAATGTGGGCTACTTCCGGCTGGTTGGGGGCACTGATAATCTTATGGGAACCTAAAGAAAACTTAGAATTATGATCAAGTCCTGACTGGAGTATCCTGTGAGTCTTGATCATCTCAGGCAGCATCTTGAATCTGTTCTGGATATAGAACTCAGACATCTGGGCCATCTGTTCCTACTGGAGATTTTTCAGGTGGTCTTCCTTGATCAAACATGAGTTTTCTTAACTCAGAATGAATCCACAGTCTCTCATTTCCTGTGGAAACAAAAGCAAAATCTCTTCTCCAAAGTAATATACCTTTTGACTTCACTTTTGAAGTCAAAGTATTTTCAAAATACCTATCTTGGATTAATTCAGCAGCATTCATAAGCAAATATCTTTTAGCAGCTGTTGCTTCTTCCTCAGCATTCAAACAATTTAAAGAGAGCACAATAACACACAGTATCAGGATTCTCTGTGTATTTTTTATCTTTAAGTGGCTTTATTTTAACCTCTATTTCTTTTATTTTTACTTTTAACTTTTGGATTTTTGAGACAGGTTCTCTGTATATCTTTGGCCTGGAACTCACTTTGGAGACCAGGCTGTCCTTGAACTCATAGAGATCTGCCTGTCTCTGCCTCCCAAGTGCTGGGATTAAAGGTGTCCACCACCACACCTTGAATTCATAGAGGTCCATCTGCCTCTGCCTCCCAAGCGTTGGGATTAAAGGTGTGTGCTACCACACCTTGAACTCACAGAGATCAATCTACCTCTGCCTCCCAAGTGTTGGGATTAAAGGTGTGTACCACCACACCCAACTACTCTCTTTCTTTCTTTTTTACTTTAAGAACTTTAACCTTTGGCCTGCATATATTTTTAACACACTGTAAACCATTTAGAGGTTTTCTTTGTCTTTGAATCTCTCTTTACTGTATATCTCCCTTTTTCTGACTACATGAGTCTTTAATTTACCAAGCAATATGGGTAGGATTAAAAGCCGTGGATTTGACGGCTGGATCCAGGCCATTTCTTAGCTTTCTGAGATTTCAGCCTCATGGCTGAGGTACCGGCCAGAACCGTGTTCACTGCCACAACTCTACAGCGTTTCACAGTCCCTGCCAGAAAGCAAGCTGCAACAGTGTGTCCACAAATCACAGTCAAATAATCAGTAGTTGGACTGCCTGCCTGAAAGAGTCAGATGTGAGCAGGATGGCCCAGAAAGCCAGCATTTTAAAAATGGCACAGCTTTTTTCTTGCTTATGGCTGAAAACCAAAAAGCATGCGGTCGGCTTTTCATCAACACTATGTAAGTGTTTTGTGGCAGGACCTCTTAAAGAGCTGCAGGGTTTTGCAGCTAAAGCTGAGTGAGGAAGCCTCTCTTAAATGAGAGCACTTGCTTGCCTCTAGCAAGCAGAGCAGACCCGAGAAATTGCTGCTACCAAGAAAACATGCTTTACTCTATTCTTTCCCAAGCTTTCTCAGGCTTTCTGTGGATGCAGTTATCCACACGTTGGCACCATTCTATAACATGAAGGCCTGCTAGTTGGGATTTCTGTCCCGCCTGGTCCACCAGCTGTTTAGTCCCAGAGAAAATCACACAGAGAGTCTACATTAGGTTATAAACTGATTGGCCCATTAGCTCAGGCTTCTTATTAGGTCTTATAACTTATATAGCCCATTATTCTTATCTATGTTAGCCACATGGCTCAGTACCTTTCTCAGCAGGGCAGGTCACATCCTGCTTCTTTGGAGGTCTGGGCAGGAGTGAGGAAAGAGCTTCCTTCTTCCCAGAATATTCCTGTTCTTCTGGCCCCACCTTTACTTCCTGTCTGGTTTTCCCACCTATACTTCCTGCCTGGCTAATGGCCAATCAGCATTTATTTAAATCATGATTGACAGAATACAGACCATTCTCCCCCACCAACCCACATCAAATAACAATCAAGGCCAAACAACAATCAAGACCACTCCCCCCCAGTTATGCCCACAGGTCACCCTGATGTGGATAAAGTTCTCAGTCTCTTCCCAGGTGATCCCAGGTTGGCATTTAAAGAGCTCCATCACATCCAGTGTCTTCCCGCCTCTCTCATGCTCTCATGGCCACCGTTCTACTCGAGAGCAGGGGCCGCAGGGCCCTACAGTCTCTGTGTCAGTCGTTACTCCAGAGAGTATCTGCCTCCCAGAGAGTATCTGTCTCCCTGAGTGATGGTGATTTCTCCCAGGGAAACTGAGTGCAGCAACCGTGTGCCCACACCACCCTGGTAATGGTTAGTGTAGCAACAGCATGAAGCCTTTCTGAGGCTTTCCACTTCCAAAACTCAAAGAAGGCAAGAAAATGCCTCTTCCTGGGCATGATTTTCCCTACTAGTTTTGGAAGTTTGTAGCATTGTTGGACTCTCTGAAAGCTTCATCCTCCATCTGAGAAGGTTGTGAAGGAGGAAGAGAAGGAGGAAGAGGAAGAAGATAAGGTGGACGAAGAAAACTTGGAAACTCTATAGATGCCTTTGCCCTGGTCTGAAGGACTCAGTCTTACGGCGATCCCTGAGAGAATCAAGAGGAAACAGGACGTACTTTCTCTCCACTGCACAACTATGGACTATTTTGGTTGGTATTTTTGTCTCCTCACATTTTTTGGCTTTTATATCTAAAACAAATAAATAAAAACAGCGTGTTCTGTGAACTCTATAGAATGTGAGCTAATTTGGTCCTGTCCTTTCTCAATCCATTTGTAGGCTCTGTCCACAGCCCACGAACATTAGAAAATAACTTATCACCCACTCAACTCCCTGACTTATTCCTAAAAGAAAATATTTATATTATGCCACTGAAAGGGTTTCCATGGCAGTGATGACTACAGCACTATCGCCTTAGCAACCAGTTGATCTGTCTTGAATGAGTTGAAATCCCCTTCACAGACAAATAAGGAAAATCTGTCAAAAGCGCTGCTGGTGTCAGGGGGGAAGCCTTTGAAGAGGCATCGTCACCCACTGCCTAGCTCCCCATTGGCTCTTCCTCTTCTGACATGGCCCTTCTGGCTCCTCCTCCTCTGGCACGGCCCCTCCTGCCACTGTGAGCCCTCTTAGTGGCTCCCTTCCTAAAGCCCAAGATTCAGATCCTCATGGAAGAAAGCAAGGGGTTAAGGATTGGCATTCAAATCCATGCCAAAGACAGCAGGAGGCAGGAGAAAGACACACACTGTCCCTTTTATAGAGGCCTGGAGCTCAGCCCTGTAGACCAACGCATGCTTTTTCATTCTCAGCTCAAAAGTATTTTTGAGGAGGTCCTGAGATGGCAGATTGCCAGAGCATGTCGGTAAATCTCTTTCAGGACTTGGTGGAGTGAGGATCTTAACACTCAAGGGAGTTTATTATGAAACAAGATATATCATCGTATCACCCAAAGTCACCTGGGAGTTCCCTCCGCTTACCTACAGGAGCTGCGCAAAGAACACTGGAACAAGAAGATCCAATGTTTCTCAAGCATCTTCTCAGCTATCAGCCACACATTCATCTTTGTCAAGGTAGATTATTCATGTGCTGAGCACTAGACTTCAGGGCGCAGCTTCTGCTAAAGGGGCTCTAGTGAGATGGCTACAAAAATAGAGTCCTCTCCTGGAAGCACGGATTCCATGTGATGGAACCCAGGGAAATATCGCGGTGTAATTCAGATTCCATGTTTTGGAACCCAAGGAAACATCACGGTGTACTTCAGATTCTGTGTGATGGATCCCAGGGAAACATCGTGGTGTACTTCAGAGTCATCTCTGGAGTGTCGTCGCCCCCCCGCCCCCGTCTTCACAGAAAAGCAGCTTGGAAAGCTAGGAGTACTGGCCTATTTTCTTTCATTTTTCTCCTGTGTCTGACACAGAGGAAGCTTGTTTTTTAAGAGAGGGAGAATGCAGTGTCATTCATTTTACTAGTAGGCTAGGGAAACACATGGCAAACACCAGGAAAATCCATTTGGTGTGGAGACTTGAAGAAATGCACCAAATTATGGATCCTGGGGGATAAATAAAAGAGTATTGCTGTCTCCCTTTCCAGATTAACTGGGGCTTACAGAAGTCAAGATGGGTGTATGTCCATGAGTGATGTGTGTCAGCCCAGCTCCAGAACACAGCTTCAGCTCCTGCACCCTCCTGCCATGAAGGTCAGTCATTTTCTGTTATGGAATAATGCTTTTATACACTAAACATGTGCCTTTGCCAAGGCAGCTTCTGGTTGGTTTAATAAAAGAGCTGATTGGCTAACAACTAGGCAGGAAAAAGTTAGACAGGAGAGTTGAACTAAGAGAACACTGGGAAGAAGAAAGAGCAGATGCTGGGAGTGGCAAGAGATGCAGAGAGAGTCAAGATGGGCATGCCATACTGAGAAAAGGCACCAAGTCACCTTGCAAAGTGTAGTTAAGAAATGTGGGCTACTTCAAAATGTAACAGTGAGCTGGTAACAAGCCTGAGCTATTAGCTGAGCATTTATAATTAATATTACATCTCTGTGTGGTTATTTGGGAGTGGCTGGTGGGACAGAAACTTCTGCCTACAATTTTCAGAGGGGTAAATCATTAAAAAAAAAAACAAACAAACCAGAATCAAACATCTGCTTCAGAAGGAATTGAAACACATGGCCAGAGCCCTTTGCCCTAGTCTGCGTTCTATTGCTGTGGTAAAACACTGACCGAAAGCAACTCAGGGAGGAAGGGGTTTATTTGGCTTACAAGTCCCAATCCCAGTCCATCTTGAGGAGATGTCAGGGAAGTAACCTGGAGAGAGGAACTGAAGCAGAGGCCATAGAGGAATGATGCTTACTGGGTTTCTCTCAATGACTCATTCTACTTTCTTTTTAAATATGTTTTTAAAAATAAAATGTAATTGTGTGATTTCCCCTGTTCACTTTCCTCCCCCCAACCCTTTCTATGTATTCCGCCTTGCTCTCTCTCAAATTCATGACCTCTCAAACTATTTTTCTTTAATTACTTATATATATAAAATCATGTGTATATGTGTAAATATATATTTATATATATTACATATATATATATAAAATCATGATGACGATAATGATGATAGCCTCCAAGAGGCTTGTCTACAAGTCCACTCTGATGGAGGCATTTTCTCAGTTGAGGCTCCTTCTTGCCAGACTGTTTTCATGATAGTTCACCAAAGAATGTGGTTGCTTTCTTTCCTTGTCAAAACAAAAACAAAAAAAAAAAACTGCCTGAGATTATATTGAATAATTTTGGATTAATGGTATTGGCAAAGGAGAGTTTAAGACAGTTTGGTATTGACTCTACTGTATGGTTGCTAGTAGTCACTTTTATACAGATAAACAAAAAGGAGCAAGCTGAGCAAGGGAAAACACAACTTGTACCGTTTGAGGAGAAAAGGAGCTAATGGTGTGTAGTAGAGCTAAGGCCAGTGCTCAAGGAGACAAAAAAGTTCCAAGGGAAGCCTGATGCTAAATAAAATAAAGTGGTGAGCTCAGGGCAAGAGCCCCCCCCCCCAGCTAAGCTTCCAACTTGTGAAAAGGAATTAAAGAAAAGCTTATGTAGTGAGGGAAAACATCAACAAAAGGAAGCTGATGCCGATGCAATTGACCAGGAGGACGAGCTCTAGCACCATCGAGCATGAGAACTTGGCAGCTTCAGCCATGTGGTTCTGATTTAGAGTCAAGGGGTTGTGGAATCTCCCTCCATGGCTAAGGAAAGCAACTAAGGCCAGACATGTGTCAGGGGTGTCCCGGAATAGAGTGCCAGAGAGGCCATTGTGTGAAGCTTGAAGGTGAAGCCTGGATTGTGTTGTAGACCCCAAGATATTGGAGAGGCTAGAGTTGTGGGAAACCTGCTAAGAGAGAGTCTAACAGGGAGCAGAAACCGTTCAGAAGAGAGAACTATGTCGCAGTCAACAAAGCTTGAAGGAGTTGGAGCTCGGAAGAGCACTTTGACATCAGACATGGAGATGTAGAGTTTGAAGTTTTCCTTGCTGGTTTTCTGTCTTGCTTTGGTCCAATATTTCCTCACTATGCTCCCTTTCCTCCCCTTTGGAATGATATATATATATATATTCTGCACCAGTGTATGTTGGGAGAATGTGCTCTACTTTTTTATTTTGATTTTACTGGGGCTTACAGAGATTGCTATGAGTCTCAGAAAAGATTTGAACATCCAACTTTACACAGTGTTGAGACTGTGAGGACTTTTGCAATTAGACTGAATGTATTTTTTAATTTTTATATGGCTAGAAGTTTCTGGGAGTTGGAGACTGGAATGCGGTGGTTTGAATAAGAATGGTCCCCATAGGCGCATGCATTTGAATGTTTAGTCATCAGAGAGTTGCACTGCTTGAGAAGGATTAGTAGCCAAGTCCTTGTCAGAGTAATTGCGGCCTTGCTAGAGAAAGTACTGGGGATGGGATTTGAGGTTTCAAAAGCCCAAGCCTGGCCCAGTTTCTCTCTCTTTCTGGGACCTGCATATCTGGATGTAGAACTTTCAGCTACTTCTCCAGCACCATGCCTGCCTGTGTGCCGCCATGTTCCTCACCATATGATAATGGACGAAACCTCTGTAACTATAAGCAAGCCCCAGTTAAAGGCTTTATTTTATGAGTCATCATGGCCATGGCGTCTCTTCACAGCAAGAGAACAGCAACAAAGACAGCAATGACGAGAGAAGACTCAAATGGGTTGCTGGGTAAAATGGTCTGGAGCTTTTTATGGAGTGATGACCAAGGACTGAGATCATGTTAGTATTTGGCCAATTAGGAGACTTCATATTGCTTGCTCTCTTATTCTGCTGCTAGGGTTTAGAGGTGAGAGGTCATTGTCTAGGAGACTGACCGAGTTCATTGTGTGGAATCCGAACTAAGGACTGGACAGCAGAAGACCAAAATGCAAGAGGAGTAACAACCACAGACACCAAGAAAGTGAAGGCGACAGAAGAGCTTGCGAGGCTGCAGATCTCAGGACCACCAGGACACTGCCCTCAGAAAGGCCAAGCGACAGGTGGAGACCCAAGGCTGCAGAAAAGAGAAGGGAAGTGCCAGCCACAGCTGAAGAAAGAGAACAAAACCAGCACACTTTATTAGAACAAATAGCCACCATCCCTTGAGTAGGTTCTCTCTTCCTGCTACCTGCCATCAGTGTGTGGCACAATCAGAGAGGACCATGCTCTGTTCACATGTTGCCCAGCTGGTCACCAGGGACGGATGAAGTCTCATCTCATCTGTCTCTGACTTCAGTTGCTGACCTGGACCTGTGTGCCAGCGTGAGCCACGAGCCCCTGTCTACGCTCTGCAGGTGTCCTAAGCTCTCAGTTGTCACAGCTAATAGGAAACAACTGTGACATTCTGGGTCATCTCCTTTGCTGTGGGGTGGTCCGTCCGTCATCTCGTTTCTAAAATGAGGCAGGTTTGTTAGAAGAAATGGGGAAATCTTACTTTCAACTCAGTCTGTTATAATTATCCACACTAAAAACAAAAATATGTAAAAAGCCATATATCTAACATATGTTTCCCAGGGATGGAGTGGCTTAGAAAAGCTTCCCAAGCTAGCCTGCCAACACCGGCCTTACTCCTTAGAGACATTCTGTCTGTCTCTTGCCAGATCTGCCTGGCTGTTTCATGCTCAGCTGCTAGTGCCTTTGCTGCTCTTCCTTAGTGCACCTGGCTTCCCTTTTTAACCCTGTTAACTCTAACAACCATTCCCATTGCAATCCATGTGAACAGGTTGTAGTTTTCACCATGGGTCTATTTCTCCTGCTTCTGCTACCTTCTGTGATCTAGCTCCTGCCTCAGCGCCAGGCTGGCCTGGGGCCCCAAACCAATACCAGTGATCTCAGACTCTTGGCGGATCTAAAGTCTAGGCCTATTCTAGAGTCTAGGCCTATTCTAGAGTCTAGGCCTATTCTAGAGTCTAGGCCTATTCTAGAGTCTAGGCCTATTCTAGAGTCTAGGCCTATTCTAGAAGGCTGGTATCCTTCATACGGATGCTTCTGGCAAGCCTCCAGGAATTCAATATCCTGGCCTAGTGCATGAAAATACAAACTCTGGGACCCTCCTAGCAAGACACTAACCCCTGTAGACTTAGATTCAAGTTCTAGCCCAGGACCCAGGCCATCCTGTGCATATTCAAGCTTCAGCTCACCTCCTATAGACACAGACATCAAGCTCACTCACCTGTTGTCAAGTACCAGGCCTAGGGTATAAAAACAAATCTACCAAGAGATCATGGAGGATAGCCTGCTCAAAATTCCATCATGGGAAGACTGGCTGTTTTAGTTTCTTTCTCTGTTGTTAATGATAAAATTCCCTGAAAGAAACAACTCAAGGGAGAAGGGTTTATTGCCGTTCACGGTTCAAGAGCACAGAATCTCACTGAGACAGAGAGGTCTCGGCAGGAGAAGCCCGAAGCAGCTGATCCTATCACACTCACCACCAGAAGCAGAAAATGTGTGCACTCAGCTGACTTCCTCCTTTTCATACAGTCCAGGATCAAAGTCCAGGAAACAGTGATACCTGCTTTTAGTGTGGGCTTTTCCATCTCACCCTAACCAACATTATCCTCTCAGGCATTCCCATGTCAGGCATGGCCATGATGACTCATAAAATAAAGCCTTTAACTGGGGCTTGCTTATAGTTACAGAGGTTTCGTCCATTATCATATGGTGAGGAACATGGCGGCACACAGGCAGATAGAGCGTATTTCCTGTGTGATTCCATATCTGGTGGGATCGACCATCAACACTGTCACACTGCTGAAGTTTTCTTAGGCCAAGTCAGTCTGGAAAGACATGCATAAGTCCTTGCTTCAAGCTGATGCAGACATCAATTGACAGCTACTAAAGTCAAAACCAATTACGAGGATACCGTCACCAAATAAAGCCACAGTACCCTAAAGAAGTAGAGATGCCTGACAAAGAATTTTTCAAGAAATGGTCATTTTAAGGAAGTTTAGCAAACTTCAAGAAAATATAGACAACTCAAAGAAATTAAGAAAACATTAAATGACCAAAATGTCAGTTCCCAGAAAGATTGAAGTATACATCTATCTGCTGGTGCAGCGGGGATGAGTGTTGAGACCGACACACAGTCTGGGCCTGGAGGTGAGACATGCTTTAAAAATGAGAAAAACCTCAGGTTCCTCAAATCTGAAATCAATACCTGAGGTAAAAAGCCATGATTACCTAAGAAAGTAGAAAAACAGGATTGTTTTCCATGGTTAGAGACACATAACCCTCCCATGTTCCTAGTTGTATCTCTCTCATTTAAATAATTTTAAAGATTCATAGTTTTTTAATCTAAAACAATGTTACTTCCAAGGCAGAGAATTAGGAGAAAGCCCAAGAAAATTTAAGATACATGGTAATGTTGCTGTGTAAATGTAAAACTGCTATGGAATATTACTTTAGCCATGCACAGGTGTGTTACATTTGTTTATGCTGCATTTGTTTAATTATGTAAAGATGTATTGCTGTCTTGCTTTGCCTGCCTAAGGCACCTGATCGGTCTAATAAAAAACGGAATGGCCAATAGCTAGGCAGTGGAGGGCTAGGTGGGGCTGATGCGCAGAGAGAATAAGTTAGAGGGGGAATCTAGGCTCAGGGGAGAGAGAAAGAGAGGGAGTAAGAAAGGGAGATGCCAGGGCCAGCTAGCCAGATGCCACCAGGCAGCAGGACATGGAATAGGACATACAGAGTGAAAGAAAGGCAAAAAGCCCAGAGGCAAAACATAGGTGAAGAGAAACAGGTTAAAATATGTTTTAAGAGCTAGTGGAACAAGCATAAGATAACTCCCAAATTCAAGGACTCTTTTTAAATCAGAATGCCCTCATTGTGTGTCTAAAGTCAGCCCAATTCTGCTCATTTCCTCCCTCCCAGCCCACTTGTGTCCTTTCCCACATTCTCCTGGGGACACCTGAGGACTTCCCACTGTCTTTTCCCTCAACACACTTTGAGCATTTCCAAACCACGGTGCCGATTTGATCCATATTTACACGTGGTCAGGTATGTTAGGAAGCTGAGTTAATCTCATTTCTGTTGCTGTGATAAAATGCCCTGATCAAAGAAAGTTATGGCAGAGTTTAGTTTAACCGACATCTCCCCCAGGAACACAGTCCATCTTAGACTGGAAGGTGAGGCAGTAGAGAGAAACCAGGAAGTGGTGCCAAGCTCTCCCCAGTGACATGTTTCTCCCATGAAGGTTTCACCTCTCAAAGGTTCCAAAACCTCCCTTAAGCCACCATCTAATGTCCAAGCATCCAAACGCACAAGCCTATGCATGACATTCCACATCCAAACCGCTACAGACACACTACTTTAAACAAGCCACTCATGATGAGTGACAGTCCTCCCAAGTGACAGTCCTCCCAAGTGAACAATGCTAAGGCACAGATTCTCTAGCTAGCACGCCTCTTGCCCATGCCCACCTGCAGGTCTCTCTGGACAGTAGGTCATCAAAGCCTGGGCATTTCAGCCCCTCACTCCCCATCCAGCTGTAGGGTGCCTTTTATCGTCCTACCTGGTGCCTGCCTCTGTGACTTTGGCATGCATACACCTTAAGCTGGAACACATGGTATGGACCCCGCCCCCATTCCTAAAACTCTATGAGTTAAGAATCCTGTTGCCCTTTGGAACGGAAGGGTCTGCTTCGCCCTACAGGATTTCCATCATTCTAGTTCTTCTTTGGACCTGAAGGCTTATTCTCTCCCCTCAGGACCTCATCATAATGTCTGTGATGTGGTAATTTTCCTAAAAGTTTCTTCTAAAAGGCGATTCATCTTGGCTTCTTTTCTATAAACTTGTAGCATCCTCTCTCTCTCTCTTTCTCTCTCTCTCTCTCCCTCTCTCTCTCTTTCTCCTATATGCCCCGAGTCTATCTTGCTTATGCCTCCATATTAATCTATATATTAAGCACCTATCATGAATCAGGTCCTGTACGGAAGAAGACATCAGCGGATTAACTCAGTGTCCACTGTCCAAGAGTAATGGGTCCAGAATGAGTGTACCTGTAAGGGTGAAGAACCACAAAGTCTGTCCTCTCATTGCTCCAGAGTTCTCAGTTAGTCAGACCAAGACCTAGAGCCCAGCTCCTATGTGCTTATAATGTTCTATGATGAAGAGGACTTAGAGTTTGGGGATAAGCTTCAGGTTCTCAGGCAGGTGACATAGAAACGTGCAGTGAGGTCAGCAGAGTTGAGTGGAAATATATGGAGCCCTTTGTCTCCACTCTAACCCTTCATCCAGCCTCCTCAGCATAGAGACAGGGAAAGGGGAGACAGTATAGTCTCTTCTCTCTGTGTGGTTAAACACACTTGAGATTTGTCCAGCTTTATTTACATGACTTAACCAGTAGGCTCAACTTCAGTAGGCATAAGAATTCTCTGGGGAAGCTGGGTGGTGGTGGCACAAGCCATTAATCCTAGTACTCGGAAGGCAGAGGCAGGTGAGTCTCTGTAAATTCAAGGTCAGCCTAGTCTAGAGAGTGATTTCCAGGACAACCAGGACTGTGACACAGAGAGACCCTGTCTTGAAAAGCAGAAACAAAACAAAATAAAACAAAAAATCTGGGAAGTAAAATATGGATTTCTGGGTCTGCTCTGGAGATTCTGAAATGCAGCCTAATGCAAATAACTTGCAATCTAGAGAAAAGGGATGTGGAGGAGTTGAGCACCAGGCTGGTCCCTAGTACTCGGGATTCAGAATGGACTAGGCGAGCCCACTGTGACTCTTGGCTAGACCTCTTATTTCCCCATACAACCTAAGGGAGTGGTGTGGGATAATGCCAGGGGACCCTCCAGTTCTGACATCCTAGAATTGGGTCATTTGACAACTGCTGTGCACATTCAAATGTCTTGAATTCTTGGGTGAGTAGAAAGGCACACAGTGGCCAGGGCTCTGGCCACACCCACCCACCTGCATGTGGTTCTTTGGGAAATGCTCTTTTAAGGATGAATCCTTGACCCAGGCAGAGCACATTATGTCAGCCCATGCTTTCCCATCAGCAGCAAATGTTGATAACTGGGCCCCACCAGAGTCTACACAGGTGCACTGTGCACTCCCATCACATGTTTGAATTCTGCTTCTTCCTGTTGCTATGTCTGATCTCCGAGGATGTTCGTTTACATAGTAGGGAAAAGATCACATCACAGACATAAAGCATGCGAACCTTCAAGGGATGAGAAAAGAAGGGGTAACCAACTCCAACCGGAGAGATGAAACAGACCCACCTTCCCTCTTGGAGTCCCAGGACATCACAGACGGCACAGTCGTTGGGGTTGGACTTGAGGCCCAGACTCAGCTCTGCCACTTACTAGCCTGGGGAAGTGCAGACTTAGCTTCTCTGAGCCTCTTTAGAGTTTCTTAGTCTGAAAAAAACAAGGAATAATGAAGCTTACCTGCAGGGCTACTGCTGTGAAGAGACACCATGACCACGGCAACTCTTATAAAGGAAAACATTTAATGGGTGGCTTACAGTTCAGAGGTTTAGTCCATTATCATCATGGCAGTACACAAGGCAACATGCAGGCAGACGTGATGCTGGAGCTGAGAGTCCTTACATCTTGATCTAAAGGAAACAGGAAGTGGTCTGTCTCTCTGAGCATGACTTGAGCATATATGAGACATTAAAGCCCACCTCCATACTGACATCCTCCAATAAGACCACACCTACTCCTATGAGGTCGCACCTTCTAATAGTGCCACTCCCTTTGGGTCCCATTTTCTTTTAAACCACCACAGCTACTGTGAGGTTAAAGCCAATTACATGCATGAAAGTGTAGGCACTTAGAATGCGGTAATAACCCTCGCCCTTCCCTCCACCTCCAGTCCTCCCTTGCTGTGGCTCTACTTTTGGGGAAGGCATAGCTACAGTATCTCCAGCCTTAGGAATCATCCAACTAGAAAGTGTGGAGGAGTGAACGTCTTTAGTGTTATTGAAAAACGCTCAAAAGAAGCATTTATACCAAAAGTAACTCTGAGGGAACAAAGGGATGTGAACAAAGAAAAAGAAATAAACCCTTAGAATGAAATGCAGATTGCTGCTCCCACATGAGCCTTTGATAAGCCACTTGCAGTCTTCAGGGACAATGGTACCAACTGGAGCTGGGGGCTGACCTCGGTGGAGGATGGAAGAGCTGCCCCTCCTGCAGGCCTCTAGCCTGTTCTCTCAGCCTGAGGACAGTTGGAGCTCAGTCGCTGATGGCTCAAAGCCTCCAACTCACTGATCAGCTTTGTAACTGCCTCGGGGCTCCCATCTAATGCCCACTTACCCCTTTCTTCCCACATGGCCAGCCGTAAGTGGTCCCTACAAAAAAAGCATGATACAGCAACCCTTCCCGTGAGGGTTGAACACGCCATCACGGCCCCAGGGCCTCCAAGAGACTGATGACTTCCACTAAGGTGGACGTTGAACAAACAGAAGAGGGGTAACATAACCACTGCTGCCTTCCCTGCATCTGAGCTTGAGACTGCTGTGAGAGTGGGGGGTCGGGCGGCTCTTGAAGGGCAGACGACAAAAACACCACCAGGAGTCCTGGAACTCCACAAATCACCATCCATACCCACGCTTAGCCCTGCAGGGTTGGGACCTCAGAGGACAGGCCTTGTACAGCTGCCACCTCGAGAGTAGAGTTGGGTAAAACAGGCCTTGTTCTAATTTCAGACAAATCATAGAGGGCTTCAAGCCCACAGCTCTCAAGGTCTGAAGGAGTGTAATATGTTCTCAACTAGCAAAAGCTTCCAGGTGAGTCAGGCAAAGGTAATATCAAAATGTAGGTTACTTTTGCCAACACACCTTCCAACCCTGATGAAGGAGGCCAAGATCGACTCAGAGAGCTAGAAAGCCTGCCAGGGAATTCCTTCAGGTGAGCCAGCATAGGGTCCCTAGCTGGCGTTGAACATGCGAACCCTCTTATCACCTGAATACTGGGGCTATGGGTGTGTGGCACCCCTCCTATCCCCAATGGTGAGTTAAGAAGCTGAAGGTGCTTAGCAGGGGGGAAGAGGCATTGTAAGCACCTGGACTATACGTGTGTAGGCCCATCTGTAGGTGAGCAATTTGTCCTAATCTGGGGAAGAACTAAAGCCAGAATGCAGAAAGCACAGAGAGGATTTCTGTTGCTCAGAATGGCTAGCTCCGAGCAAGGACCCACTGTGTTGAAGATTTGGAGGAATGACTGCTTGTCATTCCACAGAGCTGTGCCCCATGTATGATAAATATGCCAGCGAGCATCACACCAGTTAGGGAATGATAAATGGCCTCAGGAGGTGCCTCCAGAGGTGAGGTGGCAGCAGGCGGCCTTCCAACCAGAAGGAACATGACCGGGTCTGAACTTTCACTTTGTCATGAGTGGATCTACCTGCCTCTCAGCTTCTGACTTTCTGCTTACAGTCAACGGCTGATCAGGGGCTTGCCGTGGACTGACTCTCTGTGGATAGGGCCTGTGCTGGTGGGTCACACTGAGTGCGGCCATGCCTGCACAGTAGAGACTGGCTTATTCTGCCAGAGCGGGTGAGAGAGTCAATCTACGTTACATCCTTTTAGTATCAGGTCCTGGCCCAGTGAGCCCTGACGCTAACCTTGCGCACACTCGCTTTGCCTCGATATGCATTATTTATAGGATCGCTGCTGGAAAACCTAGCTGTGTATAATATGAGTCCTATGAGGGGAGACTCTAAATGGCTGCTGTTACACATGTTCTGTGGACCATCCTTACTTTTCCTTGGCTCTTATAGAGACTTACCATCCTACACCCTAGAAAACTAGCCCCAAGCACAACCCTCCAGTGCTGTCACGGCTGTCCTTTATCACCAACAAGAACATCTCCTGCATTTTAGAGCAGACACGGGAGGACCATTCTGTTTCTCAGCTGGAAACACAACGACAAACAGGGACACCTAAACATCTCTTGTACTGAACATGCCACATCTTTCTGTCCAAAGTGCTTTTCTAGGCTTTATGGCCATGACAATTTGGATCAATCAGCTGGAACAGAATGTGAACCTTGAATTTGTTTTGCTCAATGTGTTTGACCCCTTTCTTGGCTATGCTGGAAGGGTATCATCAAGTTTTCCCTAGGATGAGAATAAAACATCTGCCTGCCCAGGGAATGGCGGTAAGATAGTTTTATTCTCTGAATACCAACTCTTCCTTCAAAGAATGATCTTTCTTCCTTCTGTCCTTCCTTCATTCCTTCCTTCCTTCGTTCCATCCTTCCTTTTTCCTTTCTTTTTTTCTTTCCTTCTCTTCCTTCCCTCCTCCCTTAACTAGGATCCTGCTTATAGCCCAAGCTGGCCTGGAACTCACAATCTTTTCAGTCTTCCAAGTGATGGGTTACAAGCATGCACCATGTGTAACTCTTTATTTTTTAGTTGCTAGTTATTTGAGCTCCAGCATTATTTTCCACTCTAAAAAACATCCTTTTGGGGGATCTGCCAGTCTCTCATCATATGTAGACTGGTATGTAGCAGAATTGGAATGTCTTGACCCTAAATATGTAAACTGAACAGTTTCTGGGGATTCCTTTCACCAGATTCTTACTCTGTCACCCAATTATAGCAAGAGAGATGGACAGGTGACCTATGCCAACCAATAAGAGTCTCCTCTAGGATTTTATATGTTGAGTAGAGTAACACAGGGATATCAAAATGGCAGAAGCAGCCACCTGAGTACTTCCTGTCCTGGTTTCTGGCCTGCATCCAAGATCTCATCTAGTCTTCTTTCAATTGCATAAACTCCCTAGTGATTTCCTAATGAATCACACCCCCCACCTTTTCTCCCCCCCTTAAATCATCTTTGAAGACTTGTCCAAAAACCAAAGATGATTTTCTTCCTTGGAATTACTTTGATTCTCTAAAAAGGAACTAGGAGATAGAAAACCAGAAGACAAGCTATCAGGAAGTCAAAGAACTTTTCTGTCTCCTTTATTTTCCCTCAGGATGTTGCTGCTTAGTGACTGGCTAAGAGAAGAGCTGCTCCAATGGACCACAGTCACATAAGAGCTGGGAAGCCAAATCAGACAGCTCCCACTGCACCATTCCCATGAGTGGCACCTTCATACCAACTGTAGCAGACTCAGCCTCGAGCTGAGGGGGGCGCCATTGCATTTGTCAGTGAACCACAGCTCTTGGCCAGGTTGTGTCTCTGTTCTCATTCAACACTCTCCACGAGGGAACTCTTAGGAGAAAACCAAAACAGCAGGAGGGATAGTGGTGTAGGAGGTTTTTTTGTATTTGTGTTGTTTTTATTGGTGAATCAAAAAACTGCCTTGGCCTTTTGGATAGAAAGAATGGTATAGAGGCCAATGCTCTGACTCACTGAGCCCAGTGAAGGAGGGGAGCTAAGACATTAGGAGCATGCACTCCTTGCTTAAAGCTGAATGCACAGTACATGCTGGGCACTCAGACTTGCAACGTCCATCTGGAGATGACCTGAGAGTTTAAGTGACCTAAGAACTAACAAGGCAATGTGACTCCCAATGAGTTCATTCAAGCTAGAGATTTATCCCCATAGTGTCTAGAATATTGGAGCTTGTTCTGGCCACACCCACCCTGAGGCACATCACCATCAAAAGACTGAGGAAAATCAGGATCTTAGAAAGGAGCAGAAGGATCTTATGGAGCAGAAGGTGGAAATGGGGAGCAATCTCTGCCACATCTGATGGGGCTGGGACTACCCCGCCTTATGAACACAACTAAAATCCATGGTTAGAAGCTTCACCACAGCAACTTTGACTCACAATGAGGTAAATCTTCTAAACAGAGAAATCCAATTTAGAACAGGTTATTTATAGGTTACTTATAGGAGGCTGACAGGGTAAGGGACAAGAGCCTGACCTTGAAAGAGTCAGTTGTTACACTGTGGCAAGTCATAGAGCCTCTGTCCTCATTTGAAAGGGAAGAAAATGATAGTTCCAACCTTCAGGGCTTCCTAAGGACTAATGAATTCATACTTTAACCGGCATTGAGCAGTGTCCAACGGAGACATATACTGCTGTGTAGATGTCAGATGTTAGCTAGGGTTCTGTTTGTGAGGCAGTGGAGCATCTAATACTGAAAGCGGTGGTACTGGGGATGTGTGACAGGTGTTAGAGACACTAGTAGCAATTCCTGTACTCAATGTAAAATGGGATCAGACGTGGGCTCTGGTGCAGGGGGCTCTGGTTTCACATCACAGAGTTACCACCACGACCTTGAGCAAGGCATAACATCCCCAAGTCTTCAGATGAGTTTGCTCCCTAAGAATTCAATAATTACATGCACAGAGACCAGCTATATTATTTGTCTGTTTCATGTTTTTGAAATCTCAAAAGGTAACATCCAGCATCTGTGGACTGACCGCCTACACACATGTTTCCTGGCTCATTAGTGGTCAGGGTGGGTGTTATCACTCCCCATCCTCCTCCCTCGGTACCCTGAAGCTCCCTGGATACCAGAGCTGGGCCTTGCAGCTTTCTGGCTGGTCTTTTTGTCCTTTCATGATGAGTGCCAGCTCCTTTCTAGATGCTTTGTGTGACTCACCCTTCTTTGCAATTAGCTGTGATGTTCTGCCGGAGGCTTCCATTATAAATGATGAGAACAGCCACTTTGGCCTAAGCAGGGTCTGGCAGGCTGGATTGTTTGACCTTGAGAGCCGCTACTAAAGAGACAGAAAATGAGCCCCATGCACAGACTATGCCTGGCTGTCTTCCTCCAGTGCCCAGATCTGTCCCCAATTCCACAAGGCATATCCTGTCCCCAGGGCCAGACCTGTGCATTCACACCCACTCTCTGGCATCCGGGTGACTGACAGGAACCAGGAAGCTACGCTGGTGAGAGAGGCTGGCAAGAAAACATGCTGTTTCTTCTCTTGGAGCCCATCCTTCTTTCTATTCAGAATGCTTTAATTGTACACCTACTCCGTGCCAAGCACGCTGGGGAATCAACTGAATTTGAAGCAGCCCTAGTTCCTTAGGCATGCAGAATTCAACAGCAAGTGTCGGGAGACCCCTGAACAGTCCCCGACTCCACTAGAGACTGGGCGACCGTCACAGCAACAAGAAGAAGAGGCAGTCCAACAAGCCAGAGCCTAGAACAGCTTTTGAAGATGCCCTTTAACTCTGTCAGAACTCCAGGAGGTGTCCAATCATCACCCCTGCTTTACAGATGAGGGAACCGGGGCTCTGAAGAAATGAACAACTCAGCCGAAGTTCCGTTGACAGGAAGAGAGAGCATCAGGAAAGATTCCCAGTCCAAAAACAAGGTGTTTGTGGGGTTTTTTTTTCCCTAAGAAAGCCAGGCTTCCTGTTTCTTGGAGGAAGCTGAATTTGCTTGGGCCTTAATAAGGCTGGAATCTTGTGGAGCAGCTCTAAGATGGAGGGCTTCCCCCTTGCTCCGGACAGCTACAAATTGCCTACTACATGATGAAGGTAATGTCCTTCCCATTCTCTCCAAAGGAGCTGGTGAAGTCTCACAGTAAGCTGGAAAGGGCTAGCTAGGCTACTTGCTCCCCCACCTACAGCTTTGCTCCAACACTAAATAACAACAACAACAACAACAACAACAATAATAATTTTACTTTCAATCTAGATCATATTGCCTGCCCTTTGAAACCAACAGCCCAGATTCATTTAGTACCTGCTTGGGGACATTGCTCAGTGATGAACCCTTAAGAACCCATTCAGCTCTAACAAACTGAGCACAAGCTCATCCCTGTGTTTCCTCAAGTTTGTTCCCACTGCGGGGCTTTGGATTATCGACCCTAGAAGATGACCAAGTGCTGTGAGACAACCAAGTTCAAGTACCTCTTCTTACAGACCCCACAAAGAGGCTCAGAGAAGGGAAGGGGTGACTTTGGAAGCATGGAGAAAAGACATTTGATGAGATTGTGCATCCTGGAGGGCCAGACCAGATCTGCTGAGCATGACTGTCGTGTTATCTAGGTATTGGGTAGTCCCTCTCCTGTCCTACTCCTTCCTCATCACCACTCCAACATTGGCCAGCATCCCATGTTCCATTGAGAACCTGTACAGACTGAGGAGCCAGGGAAAGTGCCCAAGGTCACAGAAGAAGCACAGCGAAGAGGAGAAACTGTACCTACCTGTCTCTAAAATCAATCCCACTTCAAAGCAGGAAGAGGGGGGTAGTTTCCTTCCGCCCCTTTTGTGGCTTACGAAATCCCCTTTGCTATGGACCCTGGAGGTCTAGGACTCACAGGGACTCAGCGTGGAATAGTTCCAGAGGGGTGTCCCAAAGCAGTGGGCAACCCCAGATAAGCACAGATTGACACATAGAAGGCCGGGGAGAGGGCACTGGCATCTCTGGCTTCACTCCTGGGTAACTTTTGCAGTCCACAGAACAAAATTCATGTCTTTCCAACCTTCAGAAAATTGTATATCTCTCTTTTAAAAAATTATAGTCAGCCTGCAGAAGGCTCTGGCTTATTATGGTGTCATAGGGCCATCCTGTGGCCATTTCTCTGGACAGTCCACGAACTGAGAAGACTCCCCAAGGCTAAGGAGTTCACTAAGACCTGTCTTCTCCTCTGTACCTACAAGTGAACCTTTATCCCCCTTGTCTTCTCTACACTAACAGTCCATGTTTGGTCATGAGTGGTCATGAACTCGGGAGGCCCCATTACCATTTCAGCACAGCCTCACTTCCTCCAAGTTGCCAAGTTACACATCTCTCATGCTTAAGTTCCTCAGATCTGTGAGCCTCCGCACCTCTACTCCACATCTCAGACAATGGTGTCCTCCCCTCCTTGTTTTGTGGCCTCACGGTCTCCATGTGTACATTATTCCCAATATAAGCACCAGTCATTATTCATATAACATTGAGCATGCTCCAAGCACCCTTCTAAGACACATGTATGTGTGTGCACACACATGTGCACACTTCTCTGGTGTTGGGACCATTTGGAGTCCTGGCCTCCAGCTGCTCTTCCTTGCTAGAGGTCTTTACTTTCCTTCTGATTTGAGCTACTGAAATCTGTGTCATAATTGTTTACCAGCTCTGCTTCACGAGCACGTGTTGCCTTGCCTTGAGGATCAGAGGATAAGGTTTTCACCTGTTGGCCCACCTGACTGTTGGGTATATAAGCCTCCTGAGTGCTATTGAATAAAGGGCTTCTTACCAGTGACTAGAGGTCAGTTTCTCTGTCTGTCTGTGCTGTCTCTGTGTGTCTTTGTTTCAACCTCCAGCCCCTTGCCCGAAGCTCGCGAACTGTATGGAGTGCATAGAGCACAGACAGGCGTGTCGTGTGCTGCACTCTGGTCCTCACTAACCTCTGAGATGACATTGGTTTCATCTCTTCTTTACAGGGGTGGAATAAGACATGGGAGGTCGAGGGGTCACTTTCTAAGATCAACTGGCTTGTTAGTGGCAGAGCCAGAAGCTGAGTTTCTTCATCAGTCATCCCACCCATAAGTCATGCCCCGTTTTATGTGCCAGTCTCTTAGGCTCTTCCTCTGGGCAACAGGCTGCTTAAGATGATGTCTTAGTCCAGTATCTGTGCATCTGTGCTTGGCCCAGTAGTCCATCTACTGTAGAGTTTGGGGCTATCCCCATGTCGGATCTCACAGTATGATACAGCATTCCCATAGGTCCCATGAATCTTCATGACTCATAACATGTCCTAAGCCCTGTTTGTGACTCCACCTGTACTGTGTGTTGAAACTTAGTACTTCATCCTGTGAGACTTGAGGGGTGCAGTAGGCAGAGACAAGCACTCACCCCATTTCTGAGTCAATCTTCCTTTGTCATTCAAAGGTACTAGGTATGTGTGTACACGACACAATAATTTGGGTGACTGCAGCAGATTGGGCACTGTTCCAGGGACTGAAAGCATAAGGGAACAACAATAACTACAAAAACAAGTCTTCCACATCATGGCAAGGGCATTAGTTACTGTTCTGCTGCTGTGATATAGCAGCACGACCAAGGCAACTCACAGAAGCAAAGGTGTACTTGGCTTATGGTTCCTGAGGGATGGATCCATCAAAACAGGGAGGCGGGGCAGCAGATGGCAGGCGTGGCAGCAAGATCAGGAAGCTGAGAGCGCACATCCTTAACTGCAAACACAAAGCAGAGAAAGTGAGCTGGAAGCCTTTAAACTCGCAAAGCCTGACCCTGATGACGTTCTTGTTTTCAGCAAGGCTGAACTTCTCTGTAAACTCTCCATATAGCACCACCAACTGGGAACCACATGTTCAAAGGCATGAGTCTATGGAGGGCATCTCTGTTTCAAACCACCGCAGCAACTGTATTTAGGCATTGTGTGATCCTTTCCCTGAGGAGATACGAACTAACATCTACTCAACCCAGATAAGCCATTGATGATAGACCAAAGTAAAGATGCCAGCAAAGTCCAGCTTGATGAACCAGGGAGTGTGAGGTTACCAGGAGATTCTTTCTGGAGACCTGATGAGGAGGAAGAGAGAAATGGGCTCCCATCTAGAAAGCAAGGCTCCAGGCAGCCCTCTGGCCATCCTAGGGCTCTATCGTGGGCTTCTGTGGAGGATGAAGAGCAAGGAATCACAGGGTTAGCAGCAGGGTAAGCCAGGGCGGTGCTAGTAACGTGATACAGATCCTCGTGGGTCATGGTGAGCATCTGGGAGCTTATTCCAGGTGTGCTGAGAACACCCCCAGGGAGACTGTACACAAGCCCAGCACAATCTGACCCATGTTTGAAAGCTTGAAATCCTGTGACATTTTCCTCAGAGTCCCAGCTCAACAGCAGTGTTTTCAGTGACGCTTAGCAAGTCGTCCTTTCTGTTACTTCTGCCATGACTCAGAATCCGCAGTCTCCAAAGTGCCTGTGGTGGCTTGGATATTGAATGGCTCCGGCTATGAATACTTGGTCCTCAGTTTGCGAAACTGTTGGAAAAGATTAGAAGGTGTGGCCTTGTTGAAGGAGGTATGTTATGGGGAGGGAGGGTTTGAGATTTCAAACGACTGGCATTATTCACAGCCCCCCCCCATTTTGTGGGACAAATTGCAAACTTTCAGCTTTTCCTGCCACCATGGTTTTGCTTTGCCATCATGAACTGTAACACCCTGCAGCAGTGAGCCCCAATTAAATGCTTTCTCTAATAAGTTGTGTTGGTCATGGTGTCTTATCACAGCAATCCAAAAGCAGCTAAGACAGCCCTCATTGTGTCCCTCATGATTCCAGCTGGCTTCAACTAGAAGTTGTAATTTAATAGGAGACAGCACTTAAGGAACAGCTGAAGTTCTGATGGCATGAACCGGTGGCGGGGAAGCCCAGGGGCCCTGTGAGCATTGAAAAGGGGGCTGCTCATACACACATGGGAAGTTGGGCAGCTCTGACGGGACATGGCGCTGAACTCAAGACTTGAATGATAAGGAGGGGTTGGCTAGGGGCAGAGGAGCCATGCTCTCGGCAAAGGAATCAGTGTTCTATAGCCATCATGGTCTTGGTTTCCTTACTCACCTGTCCTTCAGTACCTAGCAGGCCAACTCCATTGCCAGCCAGGCTGGGCAAAACCTGTCCTCCTGCTGAATACTGATGCAAAAATCTGTCATCCTTGGCTCCAAGACAAAGTCACATTTTAATCTCAGCTGAGCCTTTGGCCACTCAGTACTTCCTCTTTCCTTGATAATTAACACCACATTCCCAACAGCACATTCTCCAGACTTCTGGGCTCTTTCCGAGACCTGACTTCATAATATAGTGGACTCCTAACTCCTCATGTACCTCAAAGAATGTTTATCTCTGCAGCCATCTCCCTCAGGGGTCTCAGAAAAAAAATATAATCATCCTTGAGTAAAATAACTCCTGGAGAGAGATTAGGCATCTATCAGACCTTGCCTGGATTGTACTGCTGAGTCACTTAATAGACTAGGACAATAAGAGTTCTTTCTTTATAGAAGGATTGTAGCTACAGGTGTGAGTGGACTGCAGAGTTAAGAAGAAGTCACCTGCTTTGTGCAGTCCTATTTGGTTTGAGTGAAAATCATGAGCAGATGAAAGAATGAGCTCACAGATTCATAGGGAGAGTCCCGTGCTGTCACCAAAACCATGGCTTAATCTTACCACTATCACCAAGAATCGGTAGCCAATGATGGGGACCTCCTGATGAGGTAAAATATACAGTAATTTTGCTTTCACCCCAGGATCACTAGGACACTTTTCCAACTATTGATATCTGGGATCCATCACACAAATTATTACTTTAAGTGTCTGGGGGTACAGCCTGGGTATAGAGATAGTATAAAGTAACCTCCCTATAAATCTAATGAACAGCCAAGGTTGAGGCCACTGCCACATGGGACAGAAATCACCACATAAGCTCATCCTAATCAGGCTTGTCAAGTTCATCTCTAGCTGGAGAAATTTCCATGGATCAAACATTGCGTTACTCACTAAGGTAGATCATGAAAAGCCTCACCATTCTTCTGGTAGAACAGCACTCTTGCTGTCTGGAAGAGTGGGCAAATCCAGCTCCACCCTGTCCTGTGTGTCCTTTTGACCACAGATTATCTTGTAACTACAGTCTTTCCTGACTGGACAAGAAGGACAGCAAACAAATATGAAGCTAACTCCAAGAGAATCTTGAGTAAACTCAGACGTGGCCGTGTTCCATTAGTTCAGTTGAGACTGTTGGTTTACTGTCTAACAATGAGGTGTAGTGTGTTGTGACGGCCCTGAAGACTGCGGCTGAGGAAAGGCCACGCTAGTAAGAAGGCAGGCAGTCTCTCCTCCATGATTTCAGTAGCATCGATACATTTTTAAAGCAAGAAATGAAAGCAAGAAGTGGCCACAACTATGCTATTATGGGATGTCCTGTTCTAAAACTCTTTGTGTACACTTTTTTCCTTTTTAAAAAAGGCAGAACAAAGCCCAATTGCTTGAATTTATAAGAAGATTGACTTTAGCACTGATCTCTGCCCCTCAGTTTCATGTTGCGAGCTTGCAGCAGAAAAGCTGCCCTGAAAGATGTGCTCAGCGGTGAGACAGTGGTGCAGCTGTTAGGGGAGTAACTGCTCGTTCTGGAATCCGCCGGAGCAAAGCAGCTCCCCCGTTTTTGGCCAAATTAAAACAAGCTTTTATTAAAATGTTAAATAATGACCAAGGTGAAAACTTTCCAGGTGAATGTCCCTGAAGCATGTGTTGTTGGGGAGTATAAGAACAAAATCCCATAGGCCAGTGTACTTTCCCATGAAGCTTTGTTGTTATTTTTCAAGAACTACAACTCCCAGAATCCCAGGAAGTTACCTGGTGTTTGGGGCAGGTGTGGCTTACAGGTTAACTTCGGGTGTAACATAACCAATCACTATCTGCTTGGATTTGAGCCGACTTCACAGAAGAAATTCATCCCAGGCACTTGTCAAAAGCTCTTGGCTGGGGAAGTCATGGGCCCTATTGGGGAACCTACTATTATTGGTTTGGTAAAGGGAAATGATGTCAAACTTCCTCCTAAATATTTGTTTGTACCCACAGATTGGTGCTGCTCTCAGCCTAGTTAGAGAAATTCCTGTTTGCCATGGCAACAGTTAATGCAGACTTGTAACTGGTCAAGGTGCTGAGAGTAAGTGACTGCTGAGTGCTCAGCCCTTCACACTCCACCCCAAGGTTAGGGAGACTCCATGAGAACAGAAGCAGCATCTAAGAGCAGGAGGAGGGGAAAGAGTGTTAGGTGACAGTCTTCTAGGCAGGCTGTGGCTGTCATACCCACGAACCCACAGCTGAGGTACTCACCTGCACATTCCATCACAGATGGGGAGTGGGGAGGGGCTCATAAGGTCTTGCACCTCTCTGATGATTAACGATGGCTTGGGAGGTAGGGTCAAATTTCTTTTTGATACAGTCACTGGTAAGTGCTCAAATTAACCCCCCCCACCCCCACCCCAAGGCCAAACTCCTGCAATCAATTCTCATTAAATACAATGGGACACAAAGCAAAACCCCAAAATACCAAAGGCCGGTGGGGGGGGGCACACGACGACAATACACAAACAACAAAAATATGTGATAGCAGAAGGAAGACTTACTTGGAAGAAATTCAGTGTGGGGGATGGATAATGAGTATCATATTGTGTGTGTGCCCATGTGTGTGCACATGTGTGTTCGTGTGTGTGTGTGTGTGTGCGCACGCGTATGCACTCACACATTAGAATTCTTATCAAGGCAGCTGGAACTCAGAATCCTGCACACTGTTTGACCTCTTGTCTGGGCATTAGGGGAAATGGCTAACTTGTGTAAGCTGCAGACGTGGTCCTCATAGCAGTACCTGCCAATCAGTGTTGTGGGGAACACAACCTGAGACAACAGTACTAATCACAAGATGGTTCTGAACTAGAGAAAAGAGACACACTTCCCTGCCCCGCCCCCGCCGGGCCCCACCCCTAAAAGTACCGCGTTTTGAACTAAGGGCATCACACATGCTCAGAAAGCAGTCTACCGGGAGCTTCTCCCAGCCCCCAGATCTACACCGAGTGACGTTTTCTGGACCCCCTGTGCTGTTGCCCAGGACCGTGTTGCTCAGCACTCAGATCTTGCCAGGGTAGCCCGGTCCAGGAGGCCTGCATTTGCTCCAGCATGGCCCTCAGTCAATAGCGCTGTGTCCTGTTTCCCAAGCCACGTTCTGGGGCTCTCAGTCTTGAGCCTCCCTCGGGCACGAAGGGAGGACCCTTGTGGACAGTCTGCCTGTTGCTGGCAGTCGTGGGCAGTGGGCGGAGGCTCTTGTTGGAAAGCTCCGGGGAACAGATGGGGTTTGACAGTGGCAGCTTGGTGTATAGTAACTAACTACTCATCATGAGGGGCGGTCCGGAAGGAGGCCTGCAGTTGAGTGGGCGACAGGGATCACACGGAGGGAAGTTGGCAAGCTGGAAGGCACCGTGTGGGCGGAGGCGCAGGCGGAGCTGCAGGGCAGCCTGCTCCTGAGTGAGGTGAGCAGGCTCAGGGGGCCAAGCATCGCTTATCAAGAGAAACACATTGGGGACATTTGCTCAGCAGCTCGCAGAAAACAGCTTCTTGGGAACCCAGAGTCAGTGTGCTGCTGCTGTGAGAGGCGAGAGAGCCGTTCTTTTCTTCTTCTTTTAAAAAATGAAATAAAAGGCAGGGGAAAAAATCTCAGCGGGAAGCAACAGGTAACAAACTATTAAATGAAGAAACATGGGAAGGGAGTGAAGACAGGGGGACGGGAGATGGGGGAAGAAGGTGGACACACATCAGAAAAATGTTTCCCACAAAGTGGAGAGGTGATTCTGAAATAGACAGTTCACACACACACACACCCCTCCCCCGGGAGGACTTGGGTCTTTTAAACGATTTTTAGTAGTTTAGGGTGATTCCTTTGCCCTAATTTTGGATTATATAACTTAGAGAAAGTGGCATCAATAGGCCCATAATTTCATATAAGCTGGAACATGTTTAGTACAGGCTTTGAAGACATCTGACCATCACAGACTAGTCAGCCCAAAGGGAGGCTCTGCTGATGAGAAAGAAGCCCAGAAGGCCTTTGTCTCAGGTCAGGATGGGGAAAGAAGAAGCAGAAGTTTGCAGTATTCCTTATTTTTCTACCTATCAGGGATCAACACCCACTGGAAAAGGTTCTAATTTTGTGGAGAATATACAGATTTGTAGAGCCCAGTCATATGTAGCTACCTTTGTAAGGGATAGGAAGATTGAGATAGTTGGCATCCTTCTGGGTGGGGCCCCATCGGGGATTGTCCCATTGTATCCTTTTCCAGGCAGTGACTAGGGATCCAGAGGCAAGAGAAGTTGATCTCTTTGTCACTCAGCACTCCTGGGGCCACAGTTTGAGGGCACTTGGGGGACAGGCTGTGATGACACAGCTCACTCCTGCGTCCTGTGGAGGACCACTGTGGGAAACAGCTAGGGGGCAAGAGTATCTTGATACAACAGAAAGGGCAGAGCTAACAGAACGAGGGAGCCTTTGGCAGAGTCTGGCTCTCTGGATAGGCAGCCACCCGCTTTGGCCAGAACCCCCGCAGGGATAATCTACTCTGGTCCTGGTTCAAAGAATGGCAAACCTGGAGGGTTTCCTTTACAAAAGGAAACAGGGCCCCATGCATAGCACAGCCCATTTGCTTTGATCGCTGGAGCAACAGGGTTTTACCCTGACAGTTCTTGACAGTTTGTCAACCACGTGGGAAGTTATTCCTGCCGGCCCATTGTGCTAAAGTTTAGACTTTTGCTGACACCCTTGGAAATGATAGGCAGCCTTGAAACAGAAAGGCCTTTTGCATTTGATCTGAACCAATTCCTGTTAGGAAAACATTCTTTTATTTCCAACATTCGGTTTCAAAGCTCCCTTCTAAAGTGGGGGTGGGGATGGGACAAAGAGCTAGGGATGCAGCTCAGTAGTCTAGCACTCGCTGACAGCATGCAGGGCCCTGGGTTCCACACCCAGCACTTCAGTATTGTGGAGGCTAGGCTACGGAATCTAGAAGCGAGGCCAACATATGCTGTATGGAGAGGCTGGGCAGGAAGATGAGAGGAGAAATCGGTGCTCAGCTAAGCAAGATGGTAAGCCAGGATCCCCACCAGATTTGTTTTTATAGATCGGTGGTGACCCCTTTGGAGTTAACAACCCTTTCTCAGGGGTCTGACCTAAGACCATCAGAAGACACAGCTATTTGCATTATGATTCATAAGAGCAGCAAAATTACAGTCACGAAGTAGCAACGAAAATAATTTTAAGATTGGCGGTCACCGCGACATGAGGAACTGTATTAAAGGGTCGCAGCATAAGGAGGGTTGAGAGCCACTGGATTAGAGGCTTTCTAGCCCTTCCCACTCCATTTTCTTACATTTGCACATTTGCAATGAACCAAACTTCCACACGTGGTCTCATCTAATCCTCAGAACCTTGACATCCATGAATTCCTTTAGGTTGCCATTTTACAGAGCTGGAAACTCAGGCTTGGAGACAGGAACACAGAGTCACTGTGGTTTAGGGGGAAACATTTGTCTGCGGGCAAGGAGACCTGGGTCCTATTCCTGGCCCTGCCCTCCATGGTCAGGCGTGCATCCTCTCCTCTCAGATTTCCTTGTCTGCAAGAGCAGCTGACCAGATGGAGTCCTATACCCATCCCATCCCAGAGGGGCTGCTGCGGTCCTCCTGAGGTGACCAGGAGGCTCGTTGTGGGGTGACAGTAACACAGCAGGACCTGCTGGGCCATCTGTTCATGTGCTACAGTTCACACCTCTATCTCTACAGCTACACAGTTACAATTTCTTAATCCTACTGGCAAGATGTCTAGAGTTCCATTAACTCTCCCATTAGACAGGACATGCCAAGTTGCTACTAGCACCCTGGGGAGTGACACCTCACACTGTTGTCTGCCTTTTGTGAGATTTTTTTTCAACTAGTGTTTATGCTTATTAAAATATCGACTATTGGTTTAAAGCCAGGGAACTCAAGACCGGAGCCCATGCAAAGGTGGAAAAGGGGACCATGCCCCATTCACTACTATGAAGGGACAACTGAGGGGCTGGGAGCTGCCCAGCTGCCTTTGGGAAGCTTCCATTTGCTGGTGGGGGGTGCCACCTGGTTGTAGTGGCATTTCAATTGTATTTTAATAAAGAAAGACTGCCTGAAGATTTGAGACTAAAACAGTCCCACTGGTCAGCTTTATAGACCAGGTTAAGGTAACACACACCTTTAATCCCAGTAACCACAATGACACACACCTTTAATCCCAATAGCCACACTAGTTGCCATAGAAATCAGGTGGTGCATGCCTTTAATCCCAGTGGTACACGCCTTTAATCCCAGCCCTAGAAAGGAATATAAAATAGGGGAGACAGCTCTCACACACAGTCTCATTCTGAGTTTACGGGAGGCAGGATCGCCATTTCAAACTGAAGTCGAGGTAAGAGCTCGTGGCTGGCTGTTTTGCTTTTCAGATCTTCAGGTTGAACCTCAATTTCTCTCTCTGAGTTTTTATTAATCGTGTTGCACCCAGTGAATTAAAGCAGCAGTTGCAGACAGATGTGAGTAGAAGCCCACAGAACTGGAGAGGGAGGCAATGAGGCCTTGTGAGGCATGGTGGACAGACTGAGTTTGAATCTGGGCTTTGTCAAAGGTGCTGTGAGCTAATTCACCCCCCCTTCCTCCCTCCCTCCCTCCTTCCCTCCCCCCCGCCCTCCAGCATTTGTTTCATCACCCTTAAGAGGGATGACAAGGATTTGAGTGTAAGGAAAATATTTGGGAGATGATCCAGGAAGCCCTGGTAAGAGAGTAGGGAGGTGGGACAGGAGAAATCTGTCACTCAGCTGCTTACCACCCCATGCTATGGAAGCCCAGTCCTATTGCTGTGAAGAAAGGGTATATGTCCACTAACTTACATCATCATTAGTTGTGGTGTTCCTGGGGCATTAATGGCTTAGCTTTGCTGAGCATTCTCACGCACAGGCTGAGAATTTGCTAGAGGACCTGAGTGGGTTTAAGGATTCTGAGAGAATAATTGGTCTTCCTTTTACCACTTCAAGGTGAAGAAAGAGTAACTTGCTTAGGTTATGCAGCTGGTAAGTGGTAAAACCAGGCTTTGTAGCCGAGTTGCCTGGCATAAATAACAATTATACTAGGCTGATTTTTCTGAACAAAATTAAAGAGGGGGGAGGAGGAGGAGGAGAGAATGACATCAATGACAATGACCTCTCATCTGTGGCAGATTCCCTGAAGCCTGTCTTTCATTGTTGTGGTGAGCCTATCTTCGTTTCAGGGAGTCCAAATGGGCAAGTCTGTCTAGATACATGGACTCGGGAGGCATGAGCCAGAGTCCCAACCCAGCTGCAGGAGGTGCCACCCGGCACCAGGCTAATGAATCTGGAGACTCTGGTCAACACTTCCCTTTCTCGGGCCAGCATTTGGTCACATTCCCCTACTCACTCAGTGTTTGTGCCTGGGCCTCGCCTTTTCCCCAGACCCCGTGGCTGAGCACAGGCTTGTTCTTTCCTACAGGAGTGTTCTGCTTTCAGTGAGGATGTGGGAAACCGGGAGGATGAGGGGGTCTTTCTGTCCCCTAAAGATGACCTGGGACTCTGGGAAATGACACAGCCCCTGAGGAGAAATGAGAGATGTAGTTGGTTAGCTGTGACAGGTGTGCAGGAGAAGTGGCATGGGTTGTGGAAGAAAGGTGTGTAACAAGGGCTCCTGTGGGAACATTTGAGTGCTTGCAAACGAGGAGAGTCACGGGCCCAAAGGTGGGCAGGGCATCCACCACAGGAAACAGCGTGACTCTGATGTGAGTCCTCAAAAACAGCAAGAGCTTTCTCACCCCAGATGTGTGTGACCTTAGGATGCCAGACCCTCAGTGGCCATCAAAATGAGCCTGAGACCACGTTTGCTGGCTAGTTTCATGTCAGCTTGACTCAGGCTAGTCATTTTTAGCAGACGGAGCCTCAACTGAGAAAGTAAAAAGTGACTCGTTTTCTTGACTAATATGGGGCAGCCTAGCTCACCCTGTGGGAGGTGCTACTACCCCTAGGCCGGTGATCCTGGGTGCCATAAGAAAGCAGGCTGAGCAGGGCGGTGGCGGCGCACGCCTTTAATCCCAGCACTCTGGAGGCAGAGGCAGGCAGATCTCTGAGTTCGAGGCCAGCCTGCTCTACAGAGCTCGTTCCAGGACAGGCTCCAAAGCCACAGAGAAACCCCGTCTCGAAAAACCAAAGGGGGAAAAAAAAAAAAAGAAAGAAAGCAGACTGAGCAAGCCAGTGAGCAATAGTATCCCATGGTCCCTGCTTCGGTTCCCGCGTCTAGGTTTCTGCTGAGTTCCTGCCCTGACTTTCTCTGTGATGGGGCGTGACCTGAGATCTATAGGATGAAATCAACCCTTTCCCACGTTACTTTCAGTCATGATATTTTATCCCAACTAACACTCTGTCGTCTCGTGCCAATGATAATTAAATACGTGGACACACAGGGGTAAACAGACTGAAATAGGCTTTATGGAGGAACTATGAAGGAAAGGCACCAGCCCATTGTCAGCAGGAGGTATAGTGTTTTAAAAACTTTTAGAATTACATTTATTTCTGAGTGCCTGCATGGAGGTCAGGAGACAAGCTGTAGGGACTATCTTTCCACTATGTGAGTTCTGGGAATCAAACTCAGGTTATCAGGCTTGGTGGCAACTCTCTCTACTTTCTAAGCCATCTTGCTAGCCCTGTGGAGAATTTTTACGAGAATTTTGACAGGAATTAGATAAAGACCGAGGTAATTTTTATGAGATTAATCAGTTCTCTGAACCTATCCTTGGTAAAGCTAATCAAACTGTCTCCGGCTCTGCATGCTCTTCTGGCCTAACCAGAGAGACGGTCACGCGCTGTTCACCAGGTGAGGGTGCTTGAAGTGCACCTCGGTCCTCCACTTTCTGCTTTGACACTGCTGACCTTGGCCCCCTGCTGGCCATTAACTAGCTAGTGGGTGGCTCTGTATTGCTGCTCTTTGACTTTGGTTCTCTCCTTGCTGTCTATGACACTGCTCTCGCCATGGCTCGCCTGCAGTTTTTCTGCCATGGGCCTTGCCCTTGCCACCTATAGAAAGCTGGCTCCTGCCACAACTCCCTAGAAAAATAACCCACAATTCCCTGAGCACAGGAATTGGAGGCGGGTGGGGGAGGCGAGGGTGCTACGTGAGATCAGTCCCTGGGCCAACTAGAATGAAGGTGTCCCACTTGGAGCTAGGCTCTCTGAAGCCCGCTCCTCTAGCAGTGCTCCCTTTGGCTGGAACAATCTGTGTTCGTGCTATGAACTGTGGCGCTGGTGTTACACTGTGATGGTTATAGAAACTTCATTTTGTGCTAGACATCCATCTTGGTACCTAATAGCCATTTGCCTCTGACTCAAGTTCCTGGAAGGTAAGTCCCAGCAACCCTACTCCTTGTCCCCACCCACCCACCCACCGAGAAATGTGCAGCTATGACCATCTGCTTGTTATGATATGACTCACTGCTGATTTTTGGCTTACTTGCTTATGCAGACATTCAAGGACTAGTTTGAGTTCACCTTGACCATTTGATCTTGGCAGAGCAGAACAAACTCTTGTGGCTTTTGACTTTAAAAGCCCTTGCTTCACCTGCCCCGAGGCACACATCTCTGATTTGGGTTAGAGACTGTGGCCCTGCTAGCAACCTTAATAAATTTGCTCAATTATAATCTGAATTGAGTCTGGGGATCTTTTCTGGTCTTGAACTCCTCAACAACATCATGAAGAGCATGTGTCATGGCTCTGAGAATTGCTGTTCTCTCCTGCACACACATGAACCCAAAAGATCAGACAGGTTTACCAAGGAGATGACACGCCACATGTTTCAGGAAGAGTGCCTGCGCTTGACAGGTTAGTGATCCCTGAAAGAGCAGGCAGAGATGCCACATCCTGCTCTGCAGCAGACGCCCAAGTCAGGGAAGTGGGGAACAAAGGGTGACTTTGAGACATCCTTGTAGGGTGGAATGGAAAAAAATATAATGTCAACATGTTGGCTGCATGATAATGTCAGGAGAGAGGGGGAGGGGAAGAGGGAAAGAGGGGGAGGATGGAGGAGGAGAGGCCAGCCCTGTCACCTATACCCTGGGTGTGCTCAGATCATCTGGAACAGGACAGGGAGAAGAAGAAGAGAGGGAAGAGAGGAGAGAGGAGGGGAGGGGAAGGAAGAGAGAGAAAAGGAGGGGAGGGGAAAGAAGAGAGAGGAGAAGAAAGCTGGAGAGACAGGGAGATTCTGCAGTCATAGAGGTTAGTTCAGAGAGAACGGACTATGAAGAGAACCAAGAGTAAAATGCCAGTGAGCTCTGACGCCTTAGAGACAGGAACGGGGAGGAAGCTGCACACATGGAAAAGATGGCCTCCATCTTTTCTGTTAAGTAGGAGGTATCTGTAGAGACAGGTCCTGTGATGGGGTTTTTGAGGAGGAAACAGTTGCTTGCGGGAGTGCATGAAGGAGTTGACTGGGGACACAGAGGACTGCCAAGCACAGACTGTGTTCTCCTGCACTGACAGCTGTCATCAGTCAGGGGACCAGATGGAAAGATGAGGTAAGACTCCTCCAGCACAGAAACGGCACCCCATTAGCGAAGCAGGTACCGCTAGGTACAGAATTATCCTTCTGAACCATCAGAGGGTCATTGGTGCTGATTTGCTCATAGGAGCGTGAAAAGAGAAGTGGATGCCTTCCTCAGTGACAGCCAGGGCAAGCCTCTTTATAATTGTGGATCTGGGGAAAGAGTTAAAAAAAATGGAGGTCCATACATCAGACGTCTGAACATTTGAGCACTATAAATTAAAGTGCTTGCACTGCCGGTCTGTATTCCCAGCCGGTGTCCTATCCACAGGATCATCTCAGAAGGCAAGACTCAAGGAGCTAAGCTCTCTCTCTCTCTCTCTCTCTCTCTCTCTCTCTCTCTCTCTCTCTCTCTCTCTCCCCCCAGTCTGGCCACCTGTGCCTCTAGGACTGTTCAGATGTGCTGGGATAAGATGGGGAGGGAGGCTAGACATAGGCTAGGGTTCCTAGCTGCCGCCCTCTGAGCCCAGGACAGGAATACAGCTAGCCAACTCTTTATGAAACAAGGCAGGAGGGTTTGGATGTGTCAGCTCACCGCCTCAAGATCTCCAGGCAGGTCTAAGCACAATACCCTAACAGAGAGAAGAGGAAAACATAGTTATTTTGTGGAAATTAGACCAGCTAAACACAATGGTTCTGGAGACTCTAAAGACACTGCAAACCAAAGCAGAGTATCTGGACACAAGCCAGTTTCCTTCGCTCCTGAATTATTGAAGATAAGAAGGGTGCACCTATAGCACAGATTGCTACTCATTAATAGAAAAGAACTCCTGGTGTGTGGTACAGCACAGATGCATCCCCAAGCATCCTCCGTGTAGGAGAACCGGGCCCAGACCACCACACTGCCTGATCCCACCCAGGACACTGGAAGAATGGGCACCAAGGGAAGGACACTGGCAGCCTAGATGGGTGCATCAGGACAGGCTTCAAGCAGAGGCACCTAAGACACAGAGGAATTTGACAGGGATGACAATGCTCAAACCTGATTTTGTTGGTGTTTACCAAACTGTATATTTGTAAAAAGTCAACATACAAAACACTTTAAAAGGTGCATTTTATGATGCTTGGAGGATGTCTTCATGAACTCACCCTCCAAAGCAGTTAGTCAGAACTTCCTCACTTCCTAGGCAAAGCCTGTGACTTTGTCCCTGACCCATCCTCTCACATTCACTAGTCCTGGGCCATTCCTGCTTGTGTGGGAAAGCGGAATAGCCCATCCTAAATGTTTCTTTGGCTGTCCAGAAACCCCGTAATCTTTGTAGACCTAAGAATGGCTCTGAAAGTTATCTTTTTAAACAAAGAAATCAATACCTTTTGGGGGGGAGCGGTGTTAGTGACCGACCATGGGTGTTTCTGCTACCTCCGTTCTCTGTCTGAGAGAAACTTTGAACAGAAGACGAGATAGTCATTCTGACACAAGTAGACAGATTGCAGAGTCCCTGTTGCCTGGGGGACCTCATGTAGCTGAGGCAACACATACCAGGCACACACTCCCTAACTTCTGGACCTCATCTCTTTAAGCCCTATTCGTCAACTACTTCTCACTCAGCCAACTACTCCTGTGCCTTAGGCACAGTTTGAAGCACCTGTCCTTTGCCTGTTACCAGACTCCAGTAAATTTACTTCATAGACTAAAACTGTCAACTCTCCAGAGGCAAGGGGTAAATTTAAAAGTGGGATAAATCCTCTCTACTTCCTCATTCCTCTTTACTCGGTCCTGTGCTGGTGGGGTGCACCTGGTGAGGGCGAGGGTGCTTTCCTGCCGTGCTCACAATGATAGGTACTCTTTTTAAGTCAAGGCCTCTTCTTTCTGGGCCCTGAGAGCGGCGTGAGAAGGTCACAGACTAACAGTGTGATCTGAGTCCTAGAGGACAGCAAGCTCTCACACCCTGGAAGTTTTCTACCGCTGTTACAGCTCCTAGGAAAGGAGAGATTTAGGAACGTTGTGTTTTTGTTCCAGTTTGTAAGAGTTACCTTTTGAAGAGCTCCATAGGCAGTCATTTCAAAGTGGGTATTTTCTCCTACCTTTCTTGCTTTCAGGTTTTGACATTTGTTTTCATAGCTTAGCTTTTTCTGAGAAGATACACCCCAAAGCCAGGCCATCCAGCCCTGTCTTTGTTGGCCAAATCTTCTATGTTTCTTTCCATTGTGGAAGAACAGGACTAGAAACCAGAGATATGGAGGGCAGGGGGCAGGAGAAGATATAATACAACCAACAAAGCCTTAGCCTGTCAGCCCAGCGCATGCCCGCTCTCCTAATTCCCTCCAAGGCCAGCATGCTAACCCCCACTTATGTTCACTTACACCTTAAGAGTAAGCATGGTTATGATTATAAGAAGCATGAGGCTAACAGTCTTCTTAAAATTCTCACACACAGGGAAACAGTTGGCATGGCCAACTTGATTCTGGGGCCCAGGAAGTCTGAAGTCACCTCTACAGGCGCTTCGTCTTTCTGTGCCTCAGTCTACTCAAGTGGGAGGCATAGCTGCATCCTCTTTTCCCACAGTCAGGCTGAGAGCCAAAGTCCTGGGTGTCAAGAGCATCACCGGGACCGTGTAAGTGTAGCTGTTGCCCAGGAGCTGTGCGTCACGGAGTAGGCAGGAACGTGGAACTCCCTCACAGCTGCAGGGGCGCGTGGCCTTTAGAGGAGTCTTCAGGAACTCATCAGTGACTCTGGTTCATAATCCCCTCACATGATCCTCTCCTCCTGGCTCTTTTCTTGGCCCACTCCCGCTCATAGGAACATAGAATGAAGATCTGCCTTTCTGTACTTAGCACTGGGCACTGTAGTACCAGCCTGGCCAGGGCCACCAGACTTACTGTGAGCTTGGGCAATCCAGCCAGCCTGTATTAGGAAACCACCCTGGTCAGCATTACCATCCGGATCCACCATTGTTCTGGCCCCATGGTTCAGTGAGCAGGCTGATGTGGCTGTTTGCTGAGCTGAACAATGGGGACAAATCCCTGCCTGCTGTGTACTCTGCTCCCAAGAGGCAAATGCTGGCAGGATTCCCCCAGAAAGCTAATCATTCCGCAATCACCCAGCTGTGTTATGGCTGCTGGCTCACAAAGGGGACCACAGGTACTGGGAAGATGGGACTGGAGTAGAAAGAACTGAGATGAGCTCAAGGGGGGGAGGGAGTGTCAGAGCCCAGCAGGAAAAAAAAATGAAGGAAATCAACTTCCCCTTTCTGAGCAAGTAGCCACCCCCACCATGTGCCCAGAGCACTCCAGACTCCCCTCCACTCCCCTGGTTCCTACTGCTCACCAGGTGCCTCCCTTTCTCCTTCTTGTCTCCTCCCCTCCATCTGCACTCCAGAAAGGATCTCATAAACTCACTGGTAGACAGCTGAGCCAGGATCAGTGAAGCCCATGGGTTCTGAACCCGTTCACTACCAATGACTGTCCTTTAGGGACCTCATGTTTGGAAGGTTTTTGGTTTTCGGGTAGCTGCCTTTGTTCAGTATACACCCCTTTAAGTTATAGAAAGAGCCAAGGCTCTTCTCATTGGCTCATCTACTATCAACACAACTGCTTGTGTCGTGGTGAATATGAGGAGAAAGTATGGGTTTGAAAACCTCTAACCTGTGTGAACTCTAGAGACAACCTTGTTAACTGTGGAAACTTCGGGAAGGCAGAACCAGGGAAGAGGCTAATCAGACAGCCAAGGGAAGGCCAGGCTGCTGGGATAGCGATGTGTGGCTTTTTTTCAAGATTATGGAATGGCTTAGATGACTCTGACATTTATCTATGAAGCATCTGCCAAAATTACAGACACTCACTGTGGAGGTGGCTCATTGGGTAAAGTGATGCTGTGCAGGCATGGGGACCAGAGTCTGGATTTCCAGGACCCATGTAAAAGCCAAGTGGTATGGGCAGCCTACCTATGATCTCAGCATTCAAGGGGCAGACACAGGGAGTCTCTGGGGCAAGCTGACTGAGTAGATAAATGACGAGCAAAAGAGCCTACTTCTACAAGGTTGGGAGGGATTCAACCTAGAGCCTCCATAATCATGCACATACATGTATACATGCACCCCCATATATGACTACACATCTGTACATGCCCCCACAACATGTACATATCACATGCATGTTCCTGAAATAATTATGGGATAAAGTAAAACAGAATCAAGCTGGCTAACCATGTAGAAGTCTTTGAAAGAAATCCAAACCACTCGGCACTAGGTAGTTACTACTAGAAAACAGCAGGATCCCGGCAGCCACCTTAGTCCAGTGGATCCTCACCATGTCCGTCTTCATTTGCGAATCCTAACCGTAGTCACTTTGTAATCAGTGGCCATGAATTGCTGTGTTTGAGGCTACTCGTGGTTGTGAGCAAAGAGGAGCCAAGTGCGTGTGATCCCAGCTGGAGTGGAACAAACTCTATGCCTTTTGGTCTCAGCTCTCACACATTGTTCCACCTAATGTCATGTTCTTTGTATTCTTGCTCTTTCTGTTGATTGCTTAACTGTTTTTAAATGCCCCCTAATGCTAGCATGCACCAACATGTTATCTAGTGTCCAAACATGAGAAGGCTGTGACAGACCTTCACAGAGAAAGTATGTGCTGGATAGTCGTTCATCTGGTGTGAGTTCCAGTGGCACTGGCTGTAGGTCCATGTTACTGAATCAACAAGATGCTTCCAGTGTCTGGAAACAGAAGCACCCAAGAGAAGAGGTTTAGTGTTGTTCATTAACAAAAATACTTGCGCCAAATAGAATCCAAGAGCACATCAGAACCATCATCCATCATGATCAAGTCGGCTTCATCCCAGAGATGCAGGGATGGTTCAACATACGAAAATCTGTCAACGTAATCCACCATATACACAAGCTGAAAAATAAAAACTACATGATCATCTCATTAGATGCCAAAAAAGCTTTTGACAAAATACAACATCCCTTTATGATAAAGGTCTTGGAGAGAGCAGGAATACAAGGAACATACCTAAACATAATAAAGGCAATATACAGCAAGCCAACAGCCAACATCAAACTAAATGGAGAGAAACTCACAGAAATACCACTGAAATCAGGAACAAGACAAGGTTGTCCACTCTCTCCATATCTATTCAATATAGTTCTTGAGGTCCTAGCTAGAGCAATAAGACACCAAAAGGAGATCAAGGGGATACAAGTCAGAAAAGAAGTCAAACTCTCATTATTTGCTGATGATACAATAGTTTATATAAGTGACCCCAAAAATTCTACTAAGGAACATCTACAACTCATAAACACTTTCAGTAATGTAGCAGGATTCAAGATTAACTCAAAAATATCAAGAGCCCTCCTGTACACAGATGATAAATGGACTGAGAAAGAAATCAAAGAAACATTACCCTTCACAATAGCCACAAATAGCAAAAAATATCTTGGAGTAACTCTAGCCAAACAAGTGGAAGACTTGTATGACAAGAACTTTAAATCTTTGAAGAAAGAAATTGAAGAAGACACCAGAAAGTGGAAAGATCTCCCATGCTCTTGGGTAGATAGAATTAACATAGTAAAAATGGCAATCTTACCAAAAGCAATCTACAGATTCAATGCAATCCCCATTGGTTTGAGACATCAAAGGGAAGAGGTAGGAACCTGGAACCCCTGTGGGTCCCAGTGCTAATCTGAGACCTCTGAGGAAGCAAGCAGGTCCCCTGCTGGTTCGGGTGCACCTACACCTAGAACCTCCCAGGCAGTAGACCGGATCCAAAAACGTTTTCAGGCCCAACTCCAACCCAGGGACTTCTGCAGGAGGGAACCTAGCTTAGGACTTAGAGATACAGGTCAAAGCTGGTAACCTAAGCCAAAGTTGCTCAGAGGCAAGGAACTCCACCTTGGGCAACAAATTCCGCAGGAGTGGAATTGAAGGAGACTCCTAGGACAGAGAGAGCCAAGGAAACAAGCTCCACCTGAAGCAGAAGCCAGGAGCAAATCCAGCCCTGGGAGCCAACCCAGTCCTGGGACACTGATTGAGCCAACGACCTGACTCAGAGTCCGTGACCTCCACTGGAACCAGAGTGGGACTGAACCAGTTACCTAGGACAAGGAGAGAACGGGATCCACCAGGAGCAGAAGCCAGGAGCAAACCTGGTCCCGGGACACGAGCAGATCAGAACTGACCCAGCGACCAGAACCAGAGCCAGCGATCTCCACCAGAACAGGTCTAACTCCAAGCCAGGGACATCTGCAAGAGGAGATCCAGACCAAGATTTACAGAAACAGATCAAAGCCAGCAGCTTAGACCAAAGTAGGCTTGAGACAGCAAACTCCAAGGGAGCAGACCAAAACACAGGAGCACTGAGCTACCTCCAGGAACAGGAATAACCAAGAGAGTAACTAGAACTGCGACACTGACTGTACCACTAGGAAAAACATCTTAGCTTTTGATCTACTGGCACCTAGAGGATTATTCAACAGAATCTCAGACAGCACCAACCACACCCATTAGAGGAAAAGATGAGTAGAAAAGGTAAGATCAGAAGCTACACCACAAAGAGCAACACAATACCAGTGAAACCCAAAGATCCTACAAAAGTAAGACCTGAACAACCAAATATGGATGACCCAGAAGAAAATGATTTAAAAAATAACCACAAGAGAATATCTGAAATTCTTAAAGATGAATTGAGAAATTACCTTAAAGAAATGGAAGAAAAAAACAAACAAATTGGAAGATATCAGCAAATCACTTAAAGAAAACCAAGAAAAAGAACTCAAACATAGAAACTATTCAGGACTTGAAAACTGAGATAGAAAAAATAAAGAAAACACAAGCTGAAGGAATTATAAAACAGAAATCATGAGGAAAAGAACAGCAACCACAAATGCAAGTATGAACAACAGAATACAAGAAATGGAAGAGAGAATCTCAAGTGCGGAAGATAAAATAGAGGAAATAGACTCATCAGTTAAAGAAAACATTAAATCTAACAAAAGACTAACCCAAAATATCCAGGAAATATGGGACAATGTGAAAGGGCCAAATCTTAGAATAATAGGTATAGAAGAAGGAGAGTAAGGCCAACTCAAAGGCACAGAAAATTTATTTAACAAAATCATAGAAGAAAACTTTCCCTACCTAAAGAAAGATATGCCCATGAAGATACAAGAAGCTTACAGAACACCAAATAGACTGGATCCAAAAAAAAAGTCCTCTCGCCACATAATAATCAAAACACTAAACACACAGAGGAAAGAAAGAATATTAAGAGCTGCAAAGGAAAAAGGCCAAGTAACATATAAAGGTAGACCTATCAGAATTACACCTGACTTCTCAGTGGAGACAATGAAAGCAAGAAGGTCATGGTCAAGCATTAAGCAGACACTGAGAGACCACAGATGTCGCCCAGGCTACTATACCCAGCAAAACTGTCAATCGCCATAGAAGGACAAAACAAGATATTCCATGACAAATCTAGATTTCACCAATACCTAGCCACAAACCCAGCCCTACACAAAATACTAGAAGGAAAACTCCAACCCAAGGAAGATGGCTACACCAACAAAAACACAGGTAATTGATGATCTCATTACAGCAAATCCAGAAGAAGAAAAAAACACACACAATAACATCACCAATGATAAAACCAAATTAACAGGAGATAGCAACCACTGGTCATTAATATCCCTTAATGTATATGGACTCAACTCACCCATAAAAAGGCACAGGCTAACAGATAGTATACGAAAACAGAACCCATCCCTCTTCTGCATACAAGAAACACATCTCAACCTCAAAGTAAAAGGTTGGAAAAAAATATACCAATCAAATCGACCTAAGAAACAAGTGGGTGTAGCTATCCTAATGTCTAACAAAGTAAACTTCAAGCTAAAATCAGTCAAAAGAGACAAAGAAGGACATTTCATATTAGTCACAGGGAAAATCCATCAAGTGGAAATTTCAATATTGAACATCTATGCTCCAAATACAAGGGTATCTTCATATGTCAAAGAAACACTTCGAAAGCTTAAATCATATATTAAACTCCACACACTGATAGTGAGAGACTTCAACACTCCCCTCTCACCACTGGACAGGTCAATCAGACAAAAAATGAACAGAGAAATAAGAAAACTAACAGATGTTATGACTCAAATGGACTTAACAGACATCTATAGAATATTCCATCCAAACAGAAAAGAATATACCTTCTTCTCAGCACCTCATGGAACCTTGTCAAAAATTGACCACATACTTGGTAACAAAACAAACCTCAACAAATGCAATGCCCATCAAAATCCCAACAAAATTCTTCACAGACCTCGAAAGAATGGTACTCAACTTCATATGGAAAAGCAAAAAACCCAGGATAGCCAAAACAATCCTATACAATAAAAGAACTTCTGAAGGCATCACAATTCCTGGCTTCAAACTCTACTACAGAGCTACAGTACTGAAAACAGCCTGGTATTGGCATAAAGACAGACAGGAGGACCAATGGAACCGAATAGAAGACCTGATATTAATCTACACACCTTTGAATACCTGATTTTTGACAAAGAAGCAAAAAAAAATCAAATGAAAAAGGAAGCATATTTAACAAATGGTGCTGGCATAACTGGATATCAACATATAGAAGAATGAAAATAGACCCATATCTATCACCATGCACAAAACTCAAATCCAAATGGATCAAAGACCTCAACATAAAGCCATCCACACTGAACCTCATAGAAGAGAAAGTGAGAAGTAGCCTTGAATGCATTGGCACAGAAGACCATTTCCTAAATATAACCCAAGTAGCACAGACACTGAGAGGAACAATTGATAAATGGGACCTCCTGAAACTGAAAAGTTTCTGTAAGCAAAGGACACGGTCAACAAGAGAAAATGACAGCCTACAGAATGGGAAAAGATCTTCACTAACCCCACATCAGACAGAGGTCTGATCTCCAAAATATACAAAGAACTCAAGAAAGTGGTCATCAAAAGAACAAATAATCCAATTTAAAAAATGGAGTACAGACCTAAACAGAGAACTCTCAGCAGAGGAATCTAAAATGGCTGAAAAACACTTAAGAAAATGTTCAACATCTTTAGTCATCAGAGAAATGCAAATCAAAACAACTCTGAGATTCCATCTTACACCTGTAAGAATGGCCAAGATTAAAAACACTGATGACAACTTATGCTGGGAAGGTTGTGGGGTAAAGGGAACACTCCTGAATTGCTGGTGGGAATGCAAGCTGGTACAACCCCTATGGATGTCAGTGTGGTGATTTCTCAGAAAATTAGGAAACAACCTTCCTCAAGACCCAGTAATACCACTTTTGGGTATATATCCAAAGAATGCTCAATCCTGCCACAAGGACATGTGATCAACTATGTCCATAGCAGCATTGTTTGTCATAGCCAGAAGGTGGAAAAAACCTAAACGCCCCTCAACCGAAGAATGGATAAGGAAAATGTAGTACATTTACACAATGGAGTACTACACAGCAGAAAAATATAATGACAGCCTGAATTTTGCAGGCAAATGGATGGAACTAGAAAACATCATTTTGAGTGAGGTAACCCAGACCCAGAAAGACAATTATCACATGTACTCACTCATAAGTGGTTTTTAAACATAAAACAAAGAAAACCAGTCCACAAATCACAATCCCAGATAACCTAGACAACAATTAGGACCCTAAGAGAGACTTACATAGATCTAATCTACATGGGAAGTAGAAAAAGATAAGATCTCCTGAGTAAACTGGGAGCATAGAGACCTTGCGAGTGGGTTGAAGGGGAGGGGAGAGGTAGGGAGGGGAGCAGAGAAAAATGTAGAGCTCAGTAAAAATCAATAAAAAAAGGAAAAAAAAGTTAGACATTGAAAAAAAATACTTGTGCCAGAGGCTCACAGGAGCCTGATCTTACATCTTTTCTCAGAGCAACAATTCAACCCTTGCTGTCCAGGGTCTGTGGTATCTTTGGAACTAGTGAAGATGATGATAACAAAGTGTGCACGTTACATGTTTTTATATGTATATATATATATATATGTATTTTATATGTATATATGGGTGAGAGAGTTGAATTCGTTCCCAGAGAGGAACAGGACGCTGTAGCTTTTGTACTAGACTGCCAGCTTTTAGGAAAATGTAGATGATCCCATGGCAGACCTGGTAGACCATTAAGAGGTACTGAGTCAGGCTGGAGAGATGGCTCAGTGGTTAAGAGCATTGCCTGCTCTTCCAAAGGTCCTGAGTTCAATTCCCAGCAACCACATGGTGGCTCACAACCATCTGAAGTGAGATCTGATGCCCTCTTCTGGCCTGCAGGCAGACACACAGACAGAATATTGTACACATAATAAATAAATAAATATTTAAGAAAAAAAAAGAGGTACTGAGTCTTGTGGATGGAGACCTGGGTGGATCAGAGCTGGAGGGGTAGATGGCTGACTTTGTGTGAGGAAGAGAGACTGTGGTATTTAGAGTTCTCTGATAGAAGAGGCAGGCTTAATGTGATGGTTCGATGATAGTTGTCCCTCAGAGTCGTGGGTGTTTGGACTTGGTTCCCAGTTGGTAGCACTATGGGGGGGGGTTCGAGGCGTGATCTTGCTGGAGGGGGTGTGTCACTGGCAGCAGGCTTCAAGCATTTAAAGATTCTAACATTTCTAGTTGTTTCTCTCTGCTTTATGACTGTGGTTCAAGAGGTGAGTTTTCAGCTTCTTTTTCTTACCACCACACCTTCACCACCAGGGACCCTAACCCTCTGGAACCATAAGCCCCAACAAACCCTTCCTTTTATAAATTGTCTTGATTGTGGTGTCTTATCACAGCAACAGAAAAGTAACTAAGACACTTAGTCAACACAAAACAGCTAGGTGGCAGTGGCACATGCCTTAATCCCAGCACTTGGGAGGCAGAGCTAGGCAGATCTCTGTGAGTTCGAGACCAGCCTGGTCTACAACAGCTAGTTCTAGGACAGGCTCCGAAGCTACAGAGAAACCCTGTCTGAAAAAAATAAAAAGCAACAACAAAAAGCTATATACAACCCCTCCCATCACACACACCAAACTCAAACCCAAAGTCAAACGAAACAAGCAAAAAACAGAACACAGTCATGCAGATGTAGTCAGACCACAGGGAGGACATGAGGAGGGGACAAACTGCATTTGGCACACACCATGAGAGGAGTGGGAGAAAAGGAGCTGCTGAGCATGGAAACGATAGTGTGAAGGGAAACAGGGGTACCCCTGAGCCTTGTGGGTGGAGACCCAGATGGACCAGAGCTGAGGCTGCAGACTAAAAGCTAGGGGGGTGCATGCTGAGTTTGTGTGAGGGAGATTTTTGTGGTATTCAGAGCTCTCTGACAGCCAGGACGGGAAGCTAGTGGTCCATGGGGTCCATCCACTGGGGACACAAGTTTACTATGCTTAATTAAAGCAGTGCATTTAAATGTTCCTTTTGGGACCTGCGCCCGGTTCCGAAGACTGCAGCCTCCCGTGTGTCTTAATCCCAGAACAGTTTGTTATGGTTTGCCTCCCTCTACACTAGGGTGATGGGTATAGCAGATGCAGGTAAGGATGAGTCACAGTATCAGACAAATGATGATTTCTAGCGTGTCCCATACAGAACTCAGGTCACATTTATGTTTATAATCCAGCATTTGGTGTTTACTAATACGGCTCCGTGCTTCATCTGGCAGCTTCGCCCTGGAGGCTTGACGCGGGAGCCTTGGATATTGCATGCTGAGCAAGTGGACTCCATGTCCGGGAAGTACTCGGTCTTGTCTCCGAGGAATGCTTGGGATAGAAGAAAGGCCAATGTGGTTTTAGTGTACCCTGCCCTTTGCTTTTCTGAGACGCCGTTTCAGAGAACGTGATTGAGAGTAGAGGGAGTAAACGCGGGCAGTACCCGTGCTGTTTGGAGTACGCCTGCTAGATGGGATGCCAGCCCTCGGCTCCAACAGCAGAGTCAGCGATCTTCTCGCCCGAAAGGTCTGTAATCTGTGAAGAGAGGACAGATAGCTTCTGACCTTTAGCATCCAGTGCCGGAGAAACTGCTTTTAGGCAGAGTTAAGAGGCACGCCTGTGTAGAGTGAGGACGGCCTTTCTGAACCAGGGTGGATGCTGATAGGCCTGTTGTTTGATGGGCATTGTTTTATGTCTCAACAGCCATTGTCTGCATCATCCTGACACTGCTTGCCTGTGTTGCTGCTAGAATTGCCTTTCTGGTGGCTTTGAACACTCTGTGATGAACGCCTAAGGAACAAAACAGTAGCTGCTATGAGAGAAGAGGCCGTCACTAACTCACTGTGAACACAGCCTCAGTTTCCCCAGTGGAACATGACTAGTAAGGTCTCTGAGGTCACGTCAAGAAGTTGCACTTTTAAGAGCCATGTCAGTGACCTTGGGTATCGACCACTTTTTTCAGTGTCCTCTCTGGCCCCTGGAAAATTCTAATGTGGTCAGTGGAGAACACTGGGTTGGGGGCTCTTGTGTTGGAGATGAGGCAAGTTAGCTTCTTGGAAGGGTCCAGAACTGGCAGCGCAGTCGGTCCTCTGAAGCCCAGTGTGCAGCATCTCACCCTTTCTCCTCGGTGTGTGTCTCCCTTACTCTCTCCCACTGTTCGCAAAGTCCTCACCGACAAAATGAAAAAAAAAAAGGGAACATAACAAAATGAGTTCTAGGTTTGCAGTATGGTCTCATGGGTTGTCGTGGGTGAAAGACTATAGAAGACATGAGTTTTGCCATTGAAGGGATTACTTTTACCCTTTATTAACTTTAAAACCCGAATGCAAATACAGATAAGAACCTGAGTCAGGGGCTGGAGAGATGGCTCAGCGGTTAAGAGCACTGACTGCCCTTCCAGAGGACCCGGGTTCAATTCCCAGCACCCACATGGCAGCTCACAACGGTCTAAAGATCCAGTTCCGGGAGATCTGACACCTTCACACCAACGCACATAAAATAAAGTTAAATAAACCTTAAGAAATATTTTTTTTTGAAAAAAAGAACCTGAGACAGTTACCATGGTAGTGATACACCCACCACACTGCCTTCTGGCTCCCAAAAAGGACAGGGCAACATTCCGGCCCTGCCTGTCCAACTGGGGGTCACTCTCCCTTTCCCTCATCCTGGGCCCTCCAAGGACTTGTTGATCCATCCCAGCCAGCTGAATGTGAACTCCGCCCACTGAACCTAATGCCCAATTCAACAGGATAACAAACCCCGACAGTAACAGAATTCCCGAGACATGCCATCTCTTTTACAGACAGGTGCTTTCGGCATCTCCCCCAGCTCTCAGATGCCCCGCAATGCTCTTAGTGACTGCACGTCCCCATCAGGGTGAACTAAGTGAAGCCTTAGGGGCTACTCAGAGTGTCAAGACTCTGCTCAACTGCCTTTCAAATGCAGCCATAGAGTAGGGACAAAGTGTCACGTGTCCTTTCCACTGCAAGCTCAGCACATCGGGACCACAGGTAGCTCGGCTGCTTCCAAGTCATAGCCTTGGTTGCGTTCTTGCTCTCAGTAGGGATCTTGTGTCTCCTGAGAGCGCTCTAGGTGGAACCCCTGCTTCTCTCTTTTTTCATCTTTCGGGATCCTGTACTCACACTGCACACTCCAGCTGCTATGAGTTGAATGACTGAGCTGGCTCCGAGGGCTTTCAGAGCATAACTGTCCTAAAGAAATTCTACTTCTGCTGCTCTCCGCATGGCGAGCGTGGTCCATTTGAAATCTCTTCTGACGTGTAAATTCACTTACTTGTATAGACAGAGCACTACGCTTATAGAGAGTGTTGGGAAGAGACAGATCATTAGTATAGGCACTCTGTATGTGGCGGCTCTGATATTATTTTGTTGAATTAATGCAAACACAAGCAGAAAAAGCCATTCCGTGTGAGTGTGATTTCCCAGCCTTCAGTGCGCTCTTATCTGGTTTTGCACAAAGGTCTAGACTAGCTATCTGATAGATGAACTGTTCTGTGTAACTGCCCACTGTGTGGAGTTCTAGATTGTTTGTTCCCAAACACAATTAAAAGGCACTATAGTCAGCAGTGGGATGCATTCCAATTCTTTTATTTATGATGCCTATTTGGACATGAGCCAGCCAACCTTCAGCCCTCAGGGAGGACTCTGTGACGCCGTTCATGCCATCACTCTGTGATGCGACGGAATGACTGGACGGCAGGGGAGGTTGCACCCCAATCGATGGGCTTCCGGTATTCCTTCTTGTCCAGAAGATACTGTCTGCCACGGTAGTTGGGTAGCTCATAGAAAATCCAGGTGCCTTCTAGAACCTTACAGGAGTGGACCTCGCGCATCCGAAACTGCTCCATGGTGGAAGGGCAGTCTTCTGTGGTTTCATGCATCTGGCCACTAAAATCACCCTTTTCAAAGAGCTGAATCTTATACTGACCTCCACTCGCCTGAAAAACAGCAACAAAAAGAAATAAACAGCCATTATTCCAGAAATCATTAGCACTTCAGGAACTCAGAGGGCAGCATGGTTCACAGCCTATCACCCTGAAGGCAGGGTCATCAGAACTGTCTCTACAATGAAAAGCTGACTTTTATTAAGAAAAGTATAATTTTTATAAGTATATATGAGGTGGAAAGAGAGTCACAGAACAATTAGTATTTAGTCCGCACCTGATCTGATTTCAGCCAAAAAGGTTGGGAAGTGATGTCATTGAGTCTAGTGATGAAGTAAACTAAGATTTTTAATCCAGTCAACAAAACCTAACTACCTGAGAAGAAGTAGAGAGGCTTAGGAAAAGGCATGTGGTACAAGGGGGCTGGAAAGATGGCTCAGCAGTTAAAGAGTGCTTGCTGCTTTCCCAAAGGACCTGAGTTCAGTTCCCCAAATCTACACCAGGCCTCTCATATCCACCTGCAACTCCTGCTCTAGGGGACCCAACACCCTCTTTTGGTCTCTGAAGGCACCTGCACGCAAATATGTGTTTGCACACTCCTAAAAATAAAACCTTAAAAAAGAGAGAAAAGATGTGGGGTTGTGGCCACACAGCAAGCTCCCTGACTCACCAAGTGAATAGCTCTGCAAGAGCCCAGGCGGTCATTGAGGCCCATCCAACGCTGGTACTCAGGATACTCGCCCTGAGGTAGGATGTACATGTGCCCAGCGAAGTTGGGCCTCTCATACACAGCCCACGTGCCTCCTTCCACTCGGATGGAGTTGCAGCGACTTAAGTAGGAGTAGAAGTCGGCACAGTCACACTCGCAGTCATAGCGGCGGCCTTGAAAATGTTTGTCTTCGTAGAAACTGATCTGAAGCACAGAGCAAGCAGAGAGCTGAGGAACTGGGCGACTTTGCGCTCGCTGTCACGTTGGGAAGGCATTCCCTTCTACTGTGAAGAAAAACACACACTTCCACTTTACCTCACATTTGGCTTCTGGCAATTCCCTCAACAAATGGGATCAGGATTTTCTTAAAATGGAGCGCAATAAAAGGATGTTCTAACCGAACTGCGGATTAAAGTTCCTACAGCCCTCCACTCAGACTGGAAGTGCTGACGCTGGTGCAACGGAGTCCTCAGAGTTTTGATGCTTGAAATAGGGGACACCGGACAGGAGCTCTGGGGCTTCATCAATCGTTTCTAAATATCATCCTGAAACCCCCAAATAGACACCCCCTAGCCCTTGTTGCACAGTTATTCCACACTCGAAAAAACTGCTGGGTTGTAAGGAAACGGAGAGTTGCGGTTGAAGTGGTTCATTTCTTGGCATTGTGCCGCCACCTTGTGGTTGGTTTGATTTATTGACTTAACAGAAAAGCGCTGTCAATAAAGGGACAGAGGCGGGGCGTCTTGGCATTTTTGAGTAAAGGGTGAGTAGTTTTCTAAAAGCAAAGGAAAGGGGACAAGGCCTATCCAAAGAAAGAAAATACGCGAAGAGCACATCCCGTTATGGGAACTAGTGCAGAGTGAGTGTGACAGACCGAGCTGGAGTTCGTTCCCTCGGTGCCCGGAAATACCAAGATCTAGGAGACGTGGGTAGCTGCAACAGCAAAGCGCTCTAGGGTCAGACCTTGGCAACTCGTTAGATGAAGAGAATGGACGTCTGCAAAGAGTACAGGATCCTTTCTCTTTCACCCTGTGACTCTTTCCCAGGTGACATGCCCCGAGCTGTTCCATTCTGCCTTAATCTTTCCTGTCCCCCACCTGTCCCAAGTCTCTCACCTCTATTTCCTGTTCCCTATTTTTTTCTTTCCCATTAAAAGAAAAAAATCATGTTGGTGTAGGAGGTTTTTCTGTATTTGTGTTGCTTTCATTAGTGAATAAAGAAACTGCCCTGGCCTTTTGATAGGGCAGAAATCAGGTAGGTGGAGTAGACAGAACAGAATGCTGGAAAGAAGACAGAGAGAGAACTGCCATGAAGCTGCCAGGTCAGATATGCTGAATCTTTCCCGGTAAGCCACGACCTCGTGGTGACATACAGATTATTAGAAATGGGTTGAATCAAGATGTGAGAGTTAGCCAATAAGAGGCTAAAACTAATAGGTCAGGCATTTTTAAAGAAATACAGTTTCTGTGTAATTATTTTGGGGATTAAGCTAGCTGGGCAGTCAGGAGCCGGGCTGTGGGATGCAGCCTGTTCCTCTTACTACATCATGTGTTTCATTTCCCCCTCTTCAAATTTGTTTTTCGGCTCTCTCTGTCATTTAGCATATCAGATTTAGAGATATATGGTACCTGTGTACCCATGAGAGGAAAAATTCCAGCACAGCTTACTAGCTATGTGACTTTGAACTGCGCATCAACTCTTCCTTCAGAGGAAGTGTGTCCTACAGAGGGGTGGTCTGACGGTAAAATAAAAATAATGGTAATCAAGTATAAAGTTTAATACTTGACTCAAAATTGTGAAAAGAGGGGAAGGGGTTCATGGGGCCCCACCCCTACCTGAGAAGATATAGGCAATCAAAGGTTGTTGGGAGAGCGAATCACATTGCTCGCTGGTATAGACACTCTCAGTCAGTCGTTCTCAATCTTCCTAATGCTGACTTTAATACAGTTCATGCTGGAATGACCCCCAACCATAAAATTATTTTGCTGCTACTTTAACTGTAATTTTGCTACTGTTATGAATTGTAATGTAAATATCCAATATGCAATCCACAATGGGTTGAGAACTGCTTCTCTAAGCTGTCCTGCTTCAAATAGCCCACACCCATGCTCAAGCAAGCAACCCTAATTAAATGCAATGGTACACACACACATACACACACCACAACACCTCACATGGAACTAGTGAGAGGGTTACAGAGAAGAGGTTTGATGGGAGTGGAAGGGAAATGGAATAATGGGGGGTGAATATGAGCAAAGTACATTATACACATTTGCAAAACTATAAAGCACATTTTAAAAATTATTTAAAGTACAACTGCTCAGTCTGTATGTTGTAGGTGTGTGTATGTGTGTGTGTGCAGGGCTGGCCATTTGGTAACCAATCAGTGTGCTCTTCCCTAGGGAAGGCTATTTCCCCCACTGTTAGGGGTTCCTTACTCACCTGTAGTTCTTTTTTGTTTTTTTCGAGACAGGGTTTCTCTGTAGCTTTGGAGCCTGTCCTGGAGCTAGCTCTTCTAGACCAGGCTGGTCTCGAACTCACAGAAATCTGCCTGCCTCTGCCTCCCAAGTGCTGGGATTAAAGGCGTGCGCCACCACCGCCCGGCTCGCCTGTAGTTCTTTGTTCACCCTTGCACCTTTTGTTTGTTTGTTTTGTTGTTTGTTTTTTGAGACAGGGTTTCTCTGTAGCTTTGGATCCTGTCCTGGAACTAGCTCTGTAGACCAGGCTGGCCTTGAACTCACAGAGATTCACCTGCCTCTGCCTGGGATTAAAGGCGTGCGCCACCACCGCCCAGCTCACCCTTGCACTTTAGCAAGCCCATTATTGTCATCCTTGTTCAGGTTAGGCAACCAAAGATAAATGTTTAAAAAGACAGTAAGCTGTTTTTGTTGTTCTGGACAAAGAGATGTCTTCCAAAGATCATTAGCTGTTCAAGGCTAGCTATAAGCCCGTGGGCTGCAGGGCAAGCCTCTTGCTGCTTATGTGAGCCATTTTCTTTTCCTTCCATCTTTCAACCCCACACGACTTAACACAGCAGCATTTACACTCGAACCACTGAGCAGCACTGACCCTTTTATTGTGACTTATGATGAGATCTTCAGGAAAATCGAGTAACTTCTCTAAGAATGGACGGGTTCTACATGCCTTCCTTCATATGCTGAATTTACTTTTGAGCTGCGACTTACCGAAAATGATTTCGTGGGAGGTATGCTATGGGAAATAAGGCTTGAGGATTTTAATTCATTGGCTCTCACATTGACAGCCCTCTGCACATTTGTCTTATAGCAGTATCTGAGAAGTACATGCATGCTGTCTGCCCTCCCTGCCAGCCGTCACCCCATGTTGACTCAAGTCTGCATGCGTTTTGGAGCTCCAGCCCACGGTCTGTTCAGTGGATGAAGGTGGGAAATGTGAAGTCTATGCACTCTATTGTTAATGGAGAGATTGTGGCCTTTGGACATAAACTTGTAGAGAAGAGTCAAACTGTGCTGGTTTTCCTAGAAATTACTATAAAACTTCCGTCACATTTGAGCTTATTTTTGAAAAATTAGCCTACCAATCTAAGCAGGAAAAAAAATCTGGATTATCTCTGAGGTTAACGAAAACATGCTTAATAAAATCTGCTGCTCTTATTGAGACAATGTGCCTCCAAGGTAACCGGTAACGAGATGGTGAGGAAGGACGGGCAATGAGAAAGAACAGGTGCTTATTTACATGATGTTGATGTCCTAGCTTCCCTCAAGGCTCTTCAGATTTTTCAGTGGGACCTAAGTGGAAGTGGTGTGTTTTACACTAGACAGCCCTTCTCCCACAACATCTGGATGGCTGTTAGTTCTATTTGTCAATGAGGAAAAAGCATCAGGCACTAGCTAGCCAATCACAGAACAAGTTAACATGCACTGGTAAGCATGCTTCTTGTTAGTCTCAATCTAAAGGACACTGTGATATCAATCTAGATGGAGTTTCTCCAATATACTTGGCCTGAGCTTTGAAAAGTGTCCAAAAAACTGAAGGGGCTGCTCTAGAGGCAGAGAGAGAGAGAAAGAGAGAGGGAGAGAGTAAGCAAAGAAAAATAATCAAATAACTAGATGCATCATATGACATTAACATGCACTAACACGTCTGGGTCAACTGGAGAAACTAAATATGGTCGGAATGTTGAGTATTAGATTTAGGAAGAATCTTGGGGGTATGTTTATTCAAGGTGAGAAAAACCCAAAACAAAACAAAAACATCCCAACTTTGTTTTTAGGAGCTGCATATCTAAATACCCCAGTCAATAACGCAGTGAAGTTAGGTACCCATCAAAGGGCATGGTAAAGCAAATACTGCCAGGCATTAGCAATCAGTGAAAGACACTCACACATTTTCCTTATTCTTTCAAGATTAGTAAGTCTGAAAGTTTTCAAAGCAAGGAGTTGGAGGAGGGAGGGATCAGGCACCACACACCAACTCCACCCTTTAGCCTCACTGATTACTACAAAAGTTAACAGAGAATCTCTTCCTTCCTTTCCAAAGCTTTGTCTGAGCGGTCATCTCCAGACAGGCAGCTGAGTCAAATGTTGAAGACTCTGCCTGGAAACAAAAACAACTGCTTAATTAAGATTAATTGATTAATACTGTCATATTAAGTTCAAGGGACTGGCCTGCCCACTGACCTTCTGGAACAATAATAGTTGAGGCTAAATTAGACATAACAGAATGTTGACTACATTTCTATTACAGTCTTCATCATGGCCTATTCCTGAGATTTAAATCATCCGTTGCTGGAAGGTAGCCCTCATGACGGTTTCGGTATTGTTTACCCATACAGTACTCAGCACAGCACCATCGCTAAAGGTGAATCTTTAATGTGTTAGGTAATTCTGCTAGACTAGAAAACAAGCCGTTCTCCATCTCCTCCTCCCATCCTTGTCCTTCAAGCACTAGTTTATTCCCCTCTAGGCAAAGAAGCAAGAGTCTTTCTGCACGCTGCTTCCAAAGTGTCATGAAGTCTGCACGGTGTTTACTCACCTTGGCTCCGGTTTTAGACATTGTGAGTGCAGAGGCCGATTCCACACCTACTGAAGGAAATGCAGGAGTTGCCCCGGAGCTACGGCACAGGGACATTTATACCAGGCTGCTTTCAAATCAAACATTTGCTTAGTCATGAGAATTGGATCCAAAATTTGAGTCAGTCATTTACATTCTATTGATGCTTGCTGGAAAAACAATTGGGATTATGAAATAAAGGCAGGCTTCATTGCCCATCTAATGCTCACCCAGCCCTGCTGCATTGTAGACACTGCTGAATCAAGGCACCGAAACCCAGCCAAAGTTTTAAAAATTCAAAACAAGTTTTTCTCTGTGCAGCTTGTTTTTTTCAGCCAATGACCTATGGACATTCCTAATGTCATTCTTCAACAGAGAGCAGACAGGAGAACCCAAAGACCACCCTCTACTTCAGGGCGAAAGTGAGGTTTCAAGGACAGACAAACTTGCACCTAGAAGTTAGGAGTGCTCTTGCCTTGGGTGGGCTGGGAGTCACTACAAAAAACCATTGGTAACCTAAAAGCTTTTAATATGGACTATATGTTAGATACGTCTCCTGAATTTGATTACTGCCCTATAACTAGGTAGGAAAATGTCTTTGACTTTGGTAAATGTATGCTAAGGTGTTTGGGTAAAATGATGTCAGCAATCCACTCACAAGCTCTGATGAAATGATAGAGAAGAGACGAATCAATGTGGCAAAATGTTAACATTGGGTATTCTAGTCAGAGAGTATATGGGGGTCAGTGTTCTGTTTTGTTTGTTTTTTAAGAATTTTACTATGTTGTGTATCTCTGGCAGGCTTGGAATTCACTGTGTAGTTGAGGCTGGTTTCAAGGTCATGGCAATCCCTGATTCCCAAATTTAGGAATTACTGGCTTGCCAAACCAAGGTCGGCTCACCTATTCTTGCAAATGTCATTCAAGTTAGAATTTTTTTGCAGACACAAATTAGAACTGTGGCTCGTAAGAGTCAGGTTATATAGAGACAGAAAGCTGCCTTGAGACTCAAGAACTTTCCAAGCTAGACGCTTTCTCTGCCTTTACACTGGGATCTGCCTCTAACTTTAGGAACGGGATGAACACTTTGTAAAAACTCAGAGAAACAATAAGCCAACCTTCAATTCCCCCGGCTGAGCAGTCTTCTTCAGTCAATTTCACCTTCCTACCTTTCTACTACTAAGTGTCCAACAAATACCCTTATAAATGGGACACTCACAAAAGCGTTTGATTTTAAAAGGCAAATGTGGGGCTGGAGAGGCTCAGCGGTCAGGACCGCTTGCTGCTTTTGTAGAAGCCTGGACTTCAGTTCCCAGCAGGCACACAGAGCCACTAACCACTGCAGCTCTAGGGGACCTGACTCCAGCACCTGCACTCACACGTGCATACCCAGAGATACGCACATATATACACATTCATACTAATAACAATACATCTTTAAAGATGTGGCAAATGGGCCTTGATGTGCGGATCACAGAGAAGCAAATAACAAAGCACAGAGTGTATCTGTGTCCTCAATTGTGTGCACTTTCAAGTATCGGATAACCTGCAGAATCCACTAGTGCCACCCCAATGGCTTGTCATTTGCTCAGTCTTTGTTTACTTGAATTTCATGTTAAAGTAAAAACTATCAAGGCTTCAAAGACTTAGCAAGCATTAAGAGAGCTAATCTTACTGGAGAGCCGTAGGAGTGGCTCTCGGGGGTGGTAACTATTAATTAAATAACCCATGTTGTGACCAGACTCATTTCACTCATGTCTTAAAAACAGGGCTTCCCAGCCATATGCAAACTTAACTTTGGTATAGTAACAGAAGAACAACAAAAAACCTTTTATTATTAAAAGTAAAATTATCTTTTTAACAAACAGGAAAAAATACTTTTTAGAGTTTGTTTATTGAAATTTGAAGCAAAAAATAAAAATAAAAAATTTTACACAAGTTTATATGCATTTTATACTTTAAGGCCTAAAATACCATTTTATAAAACTATCTCTGCTATATTTATACATCAACTGACCATACTGTCATTCTTTTTTAAAAAGGAGTAGAAATTTCCTATTAAATAGTTACAAAGAACCAGACAACTCTTTTTGTTTTTCAAGACACAGGGTCCTCACCATGTAGACCAGGCTGGCCTGGAACTCACAGATCCGTCTGACTCTGCCTCCTGAGTCCTAGGGATCATGCATGCGCCACCACACCTGGCTAACTTCTTCTGCTAGGACAAACCCTTCTTTCAACATACAAACTAAAACATGAGATTAGCCTGTGAGCCTGAACTCAGTCACTTAGACCAACGCATACATACGTCTGCCTTGCCCACTGCTCCATTTTGGCACAGCATGCATGGGTCTTCTAACCTTCTACACCTAAGATGTTTTTATGAAAGTCAGAAGCTAAAATTCAGCCTGAGTGAGTACAGAACAGGAACCAACAAAGGAGTGAAATAGAGGGAAAAGGCCGAGGTCTCGCAGGCAGCAGGCTGCCCTTCCACAGTCTCCAGGGCACCGTCCTCTGTTCTTCCTCACTCTTCCAGAGCCCTGCAGACGAGCAAAGAGAATGGAATGTAAATAAATAAAACTACTTTATTTATAAACTCATATAAATTAGGAAGTACATTACAATTTATTGTGATAAAATAAGCTTTGTATTCCTTTGTGGTGCTAGTTACTTTATAACAGAAAGAAATTATTATGAACCCTAAACCGGTAGAGTGGAGGAGAACAGAAAATTCAATCCCTACGCCTACAGTTCTGCCTGGAGACTAACAGGAAGGTCAATCCCTACCCCTCCCAGTTTCTGTTTCTTCGTACAATCTCCACATTTCCAACCCCAGCCCAGCATTTATTAACTATAAATTGTGGTACTTTTACTTTATGTGCATGGATATTTTGCCTGCATGTATGTATGTGCACCCACATGCACGCAGTGCCCTTGGAAGCCAGAAGGAGCTACAGACAGTTAAGGTTGCCCTTAAGGTGCTGGGTGTTGAACCTGAGCAGCAAGTGCTCTTAACCACTGAGCCATCTCTCCAGCCCACAAAATCATGTTTCTTAAAAAGAATAGTACAGGTAGATATGGTAGCATATACCTACAATCCCAGCCCTTGGGATGCCAGGGCAGGAAGACTGCTACAAGTTCAAAGCCAGCCTGGACTACATAGGAAGACAAATGAATAAAACAAAGGAATACACACTTCAGAAAGGTAGTCATTTTTGTTTGTAGCTTTGCTTTGGAAAACTGCAGTTCCCTAGATATGTAAGCATATGTCTGTGCAGCCCACTTCTGGGTATAAATGCGTGAGATGGAAGTTCCTACTGTGCAGAACCCTGCTGTAAACATAAAGCAATGTTACCCGAAGCAGTTGCAAAGCGGAAAGAATCTTAAAGTCCACTAATGAACAGTCACATGTCCTCTCAATGGACTGCCACCTACTGTAAGAAGGAGCACTCCTGATGCAGCGCGGATGAATTCCAACAAGCTGGACTGCTTAAAGAAACCTGGATGCTTCCATTTACAGCAATGTCCAGAATAAACAAGCTAAGTGCTTGCTTGCTGTGGCCTGGAGGTAAGGGAAGCTGAGGGGTTAAAGGCGCAGGAAGTGACCACTAGTGGGAGGAGGGCACTTTCACTCGGTGCTAGAAGATGTTCTGGGTTTTTGTTGTGTCGATTTGCTTTAGGGTAAGTGAGGGCAGAGGTCAGTTGTGGCCTTCCACCATGGCATTCCTGGGATTGAAACATTCTGTTTTTTTCAATGCTGGCAGTTGCATCAATTTCTGAATATAGCAAAATACAATTAATTCTTCACTTTAGAAAGGTGAGTTGCCAAGCTTGATGGCACACACCAATAATTCCAGCTCCTTGGGAAGGTAAGACAAGAGAATTGCAAACTCAAGGTATGCTTGGGTTACAGGGGAAGTTCAAGGAAAACTTAAGCAACTTAGCAAGATCTAGGCTCACAAACAAGTACAAAGAGAGCTGTAGATAACTCAATGGTAGAATGATCGCCTAGCATGTGAGGCCCTGGGTTCCATCCTCAGGACTACCGAAAGAATGAGAAAAAAAGAAAAAGAAAAGAAGGCCCCAAACAAACAAAAAGGCGAATTTCTTGTTATGTGAACTATAAAATAAGCTTTCTGCTACGCAAGATCCCTAGTATCATCTCTGAAAGACAAATGCTGTGACATTTTTATACTCTCTCAGAAATTCTGTAAGTATATAACCAGTGTGAGTTTGAAAATCTTACTCTTCTGGTCGGATTTCTAATGGGAATGGTTATCTAAATTGTTGGTCAACACCGATTTCACCCCTTATTCTCCAGTCACTGCGCTATGCGGGAGAGGCCTTGTTCTGGAGCAGGGTAGGTTATTAACTAGCAGAGGCAGCTGACCAACAGCTCAGCCACTGAAGGAAGTCACATCCTCCCTCAGCAACCAATTACTGCCCAGAGCCACAGGGAGGGAGGGGTGACGAAATCCTTATTTATTATTATGCATGGGTTCATGGTGTGTTTGTGTGCACGCACATCCAGTCCACAGTGAGCCTGTGAAGGGCAGAGGACAACTCTGTGGTGTCACTTCTCTCCTTTTACCTTTACCTGGGGTCTGGGGATCAGATTCAGTCACCAGCTGGTGACCCCTTTCCCGCTGAGCCACCTCCCCACCACATTTCTTTATTTTGAAGTAAACATTTCCACTTCTGCATGTTTACCTAGGAACTACCAGTCTATAGCCTATGTCAATTTTCGACTTTTAGTCTTTAAAAGCTTGAAAATAGCAAGTTAACTTCTATGGTCTAAATAGTTCATCGGCTGGAGTGCAGGTCGGCCGTTAAGAGCACTTGTTGCTCTTGTAGACCCAGGGGCAATTCCCATCACCCACATGGTAGCTCACAACTGTTACTTCAGTCCCAGGAGATCTGATGCCCTCTTCTGCTCTCTGGGTATACATGTGGTCCACAGACACATATGAAGACAAACCACTCACACATAAAATAGTAATTTTTTAAAAAAAAATCTAAAAAGAACCCTGGCCTATGAGAGGCCTCCAACAATAGCTCCGCTCCACGCCATGCAGCTGGGGTGGGCAGGACTCAACCAGGCACAGCCTGGGCTTCCTACCACAAGAAGACTCCAGCAACGCTCTGCACCAACCAGGAACCTGCCCGCTGCCTCTGGGAACTCTCACGATCTGTCTGTGATGAGGAAGCATGGTCCTGCCCTGCACCATGATGGACTGAGTGGGACAGGCCTGGGAAAGTCACCCTGGCCTCCAAGGAGAAACCACAGTATGGTGAGTGAATGTGTGGTGTGGTATGGGAGAGGGAGACAGAATGGTTCATGTCCTGTGGACAGAGGCATATCGAAAGAGATGAAAGAGATGAGGAGTGGAGTGGGCTAAGGGAAGTGACTTCATTGCCATCCAGGGCCATGGTGATCCTGGGCCTGGGTAGTCACGGTCTCTGTTGATGTCCATGGCTCCTGATACCACCAAAAGCTGAGAGGACAGGGCTGTACAGAGTTGGCCCTGCCCCTCACTTCCTGCAACAGATGAGGGAGCTGACCCTCCCCCTTACCAGCTGGAGCACTCTGGAAAGTGGGCCCTGCTCCCCGCTGGGCAGCATAGTAGAGCTGACCCTGTTGGTGGAGTGAGCTGGTCCTGAGAGTGTAAGAGTATAATAGCTGGCCACACCCCCCTCATCTGCCATGTGGGAGGGGGGCTAAGTCTCACCCACCTACCAGCTGCAGCACTCGGGAAGGTGGGCCCTGCACCTTGCCTGGGCAGCACAGCAGTGCTGATCCTATTAACAGGGGTACAAGTGAACTGGCCCTGAGAATGTGAGCTTAGGAGATCTGTTCCCCCCCACCCTCGTGGTGGGTGGTAGAGTTGGCCCAGTATGACCAGGAGAGCTGTCCCTGTCCCTCACCAGTTGCAGCACTCGGGAGAGGAGCCCCTGCACCTCACCTGGACAATCCAGTAGAGCTGGCCCTGAAGGTCCAGGTGTGGGAGAGCCAACCCTGAGGGCATGAAAACAGCTCATTGCTGCAAGGGGTGAACTGGCTGGAGGCAATGCTAGAGAGCTCCCCCTGGTGGGGAGAATGACCAACCCGCAACCACCCAGGCCCAGAACCAGGGTTATGAGTTGGCCCACCCCAATGTCCACCTCATCTGAGATCTGCTGGAGCACATGAAGGGATCGGTCCTGCAGACCCAAAGCTGCAGGATTTCCACAACACTGGGAAACAGAAGGATAACCAAGAGGAGATCCAGTGAGGGCCCAGCATTGATAACGTAGCAGAAAACAGGGGCCTAGAACCAGACCAATGACTCTGCAATGAACACTTGCAAGTTAAGATAAATGGACAAAAGGGCTTACTGTGTGACTCACTGTGTCACACTGCAGCTTCCATGACGAGATTTTTTTCCTGTTTTTTTTTTTCCTCTAAATTTTATTTTGGGGGAGGTTGCATGGGCAGAGGGCAGATACGAAGGGATGAGGAAATGAATGGGATTGAGATACATGATGTGGAAGACACAAAGAAAAAATAAAAAGTTTAAAGAAACTTTAAAAATGCTGAAAAAAAACAGCATTTGGATTAAGTAATTCTCAATAAGTTTATTTCTATCTATAGTCTCATCTGCATATTTAATCTATGACTTTCTTCTAGTGTTCAGTAATAAAATATTTATTTGGATTAATTAAACTAACCTATTAATAGTGCTCTATGTGTGATTATTAAAGACCTGTTTTATTAAATAGTTTGTGGGGATAGGGAAAAGATATATTAGAGAGGAGGAATAGAACTTAATGCCTGGGCTGGGAGAGATAGCTCAGCAGCTAAGAGCATACACTGCTTTCCCAGAGGACCTGAGTTCAACCTCCAAAACCAATGTCAGTCAGCTCACAACCACTTGTGACCACAGCTCCATGGGACCTGACACCTTTAACCTTCTCTTGGCACCTCATTCAACCACACACAGAGATACACACATACCTGTACTTACAAAAAATATTAAAAAACAAAAAGAAAAACGTAATGTCATTAATGGAAAAAATACTTTTTGGTGCTACAAAAATTGCAAAAAAAAAACACAACAAAAACCATAAAACTTGGCCATGATATTTGCCCAGATTTCTCTAGGTACCTCTTGAATATTTTAGTTTTCTCATCAAAAAATATGTGGACGTGGTGGGATAGGAGAGAACGCTGACAAGGAGAACATAATCTAGTGCATTTTCTTTTCTGTTTTGTATGCGATGGAAGATTTCCCAAGAGTTCCTTAAGCGCTCCGTGTTCTAAATGCTTACCAGTGGGTCCATGTGGGTTCTATCCAGGCACTTGTTTGGAGGCTGCTGTGTGTGGAACGAGGCTGTCCAGCTGTTGCCGATGTCCTGTATTAACCAACCATTCATAGAACTTGTTCTCCACAAGGACCTGGAACTGCTTCCTCTGCTCCCTGAAGTTGTGATTGAGAGCAAAAGCATTGAAGAAGGCAAACCCCAACAGGTTTACTCCCAAGATTGTCTAAGACCGCAACACCGCTGAGAGACTATTTCTAGTTACCCTTCAGTTCTCACTGTTCAGAGCACAATGGCAGACAACATCTCAAGGTTTGTTCGTTGTCAGAGTCTTACTAAAGACAGAATGAACGAGGCAGTGTTCTGACTGATGGGAAAAAAAAACGCATGAAGAAAAGAGACTGGTCTATTGCCCAGGTTGGCACACTGTGATCTCTGTGAATGTGTCCCTGTCAACTGTATACCCTTGTAGGGAATATGGGAAAGAAGCAAGATAAACATATAATACAAAGTTAGAGACAAATAAGAAAATGACTTTTTGGACAACAGTGGAGCATCAGTGTTACTGGGAGTTCTACTGTAGAAAGAGGGTTGACAGAGGATTTCTCTCCAATATACACTTGAACAGAAGTCTACATGAAACAGTGGAGGAAGCAAAATGATTGTGTGGAATGGACTACCAGACACAGAAACAGAAATGGAAAAGGCCCTAATGAGACAGCCTGATGTAGGTAAGAAAGAGAAGAGTAGCCCCACAGCTGGGACAGCCTGCACATCAGCAGGACACAAATCCACAGCATCCACAGGACACCAAGAGCAGTCAGGCACTCTGGAATGACTACAGCCCAAAGCAAGAACAAGATACTCCACAATCCCTACTCCACAATCCCACTGAAGTCCAAAGGGAAATGTGGCAAGACCATAAAAATGACCCCTCCTCTGCTGGACGAGTGGCTGCTGCAACTCTGTCACTTTGGATTCACCACATCCCAAGTGTCTCACAGATAAACCACTAGGCCACAGCCACTTTCCCTTGCAGATGGCGTTTACCACAACTCTCCACAAATCACGCAGTACGAGCCAGGGTATCTTCAACCTGATCTCTCTCTGTCTTTCTACTCAGAAGGTTCTCAACTCAAGGTTTAACTTAATGATTTATGACAGGATTAAAAACAATAGATTTACTCAGTAGGAACCTCTACTTCAAATGTATTTCTCAGGAAAGTAATGTGCAACATGATACTCCTTTTAATGCTGGGCAGTGGGAATGAAGTGCAGCCAGCAAGCCAACCAGGTCAGGAGAGTAGATGCTCTACACTGTGCACAAGTCCAGTAGTTTAGGTACAGTAAAGGAGCTCTTGGCTTACAATGAGTTTTGCTCTGGATGTAATCCTTGTGTATGCTAAGGTGCACCTTCATTCCCAAAGTTACAAGAGCTACTTTTTCACTGTTTCCAGCACCACTATGGATTATATTGTAAGTGCTCACCATATTCCAGACGCCACAAATCTCCTAAGCTTTTCATAGGTGGAAGAGAGTCCAGGCATTTAAATGGTAACAACATTTAAACAGTTAAGTGTTCTAAAGGGATTTTTTTCAATGAAGATCCGTTTTTACACATTATAATTTTATTATTGTATTATATGATGTAATGATAACTGGGAGGAATAATGAAGACAAGAGAGATACAAAAGCACCTCTAGAACAAGGCCATTAGTGTGGCATTTGAATCCTTTGTGACTGAGAAATCTTAGTTCTCCATTTCTTCATCTACACTTGGGCAGGGCTATTAGAGAAAATCAGTGAGTTAGCATACAGCTTTTCAGATCAGGCCTTGGAACATCCCGAGTACTGAGCTTGAGATTCTGTGAACATCACCACCATTGCTGATCTACTAGGACAAGTACTTTCTAGTCAGAAGGTTCTGGGTAAGACGACATGACCAATCTGGCAACATGATCCACGTGACCAAGTAACTGCAGTATTATGACAAAAGAGTCCGAATTAAACCATAAGCTGTGATTGTTGCTGATCATATATATGTATGATGTATGTATGCACACACACACACACACACACACACACACACACACACACACACACACACACACACACACACCATATTGGGGCATAGATTGAGACTTACAACAAGAACTTGGACCCTGTGTATTCAAATGGAGAGATAAAGGAGCTACCCCCAGCATCTCTAACAAATAAAATTGGTCCACCAACATATTTGTAAAAATGATTACTCAGTCTGAGCATTTGGTAATTTCAAGTCAAGCATACTGGTCTGCTGAGAAGAAACTTGATTAATAAAAGCTTACTATGCTGAGGCTCAATTTTTAGAACCATTTTTTACTTTCTTGTCCTCACAAAATGACTCACTGAGTCCTGCCTCACGCCTGAGTACGCTGTCCTCCACCCTCCTTTCCACTCTCAGCACTGGTTCCTCTTTAATTCACTTACTTCCTACGTGCCAGCCGCACCGTTCCGTCTATTTAAATCTACTGAGTAGTGTGTGCCGGGTTCCTCTTTAATTCACTTACTTCCTACGTGCCAGCCCCGCCGTTCCGTCTATTTAAATCTACTGAGTAGTGTGTGCCGGGCTGTAGATGCCCCTGAATAAACGAAGCCTTTCTACCCCACCCCACTGCTCACAGCAGGCGCTGAAAGGCTTCTACTGCTAAAGTCCATGGGATGCTCATGGCCTGACTGTCAAATGTGACCTAACCTGACTCAGCTCACTTAGCAAGTTTAAGCACCACGGTATGGCGCCCAGAATCCCACTTTAGCTTCTGCTTTTCAGACATCTGCTCCTCCAGTACTGCCCTCGCCCCCCATGCACACATCTCATTCTTAAGACCCATTACAAAGTCTACATCCTGATATGCCCCCTTAACTGTTCACACAGGTGTCTTCTGACTCTCTGTAACTGCATGCCATGTCCCTGGCTTCTAGAGTTCAAAGACCAATATCCCTTGAATAAAAAATTGAGCATAACATAGTATCTACAGCTATATCTGTTATCCTGTGCATGCAATAAAAAAATAAGCTATTTCAGTGCCCCAAGTAGGATGAAACACAGTATTTTACACTGCAAATCTAGCCTTAAAAAAACAAAAATCACTCTCCCATTTTAGCACAGACTAAGGAAAACTGACAAGAACTAGCAACAATCCATGGTCAGCCTTGGAAAGACGCCATTCAATAATGTGAGTTTAAGTTTTTGGTGTGGTGGGAACCATGAAAATCTCTATTTTTGAATAAGGTTCTTGGTGGATTCTGGTGCTGAGTGCAGTGCAGTCAGAAAGCCACCAGTATAGTCCATGTGTCAGAGTATGCCAATAGCTAAGCCATTTAAGGCTGAATCACGTACCATCTTCTAGACAAGACTGCTTAAATTCATGTAAGTCTTACCTCTGCCAAATAAATGTAAGCTTATTTTTATTTTGAGGAGGAGTCTTATCATGCAGCTTCCATTAACCATGAATTTGTGATCCTCCTGCCTCAAGCCTTTTAGGTAATGGGATTACAGGATTGTGCCACAGAGCAATTTCAACGTCTTCAAGAAAGGGAGCCTAATACCTGAGTACCTGCTTGTTCCCATCTTCCAGTAACACAGCACCTACAATACTAACCCACCCTATCCCATCCTCCAGTAACACAGCACCTAGAATACTAACCCACCCTATCCCATCCTCCAGTAACACAGCACCTAGAATACTAACCCACCCTATCCCATCCTCCAGTAACACAGCACCTAGCATACTAAACTGGGATTCAAGCCCTGAGAAAGGATGCACACGTCATTTAATCAGTGTGGCTGGATACTATAAAGCATCCAGATTAATTTGTCTTCCCATCAAGTTTCATATGAACAGCAACACTGACTCCAGAAAACACTTACTTTGTCAGACGAGCCTCCTTCACAGTTTTCTGCCAGATTTGTATCTTCTCTTCCCTTTGAGCCAGTGCTTTCTGGTAGGCAGCAGGGAGACCCCCGGGTATCTCTGCTGTGTCCCCTTCCATCTCAAAGGGAATAATAAATATGTAGAACTCACAAGGTGGCAGGAGCTGGAAGACACTCGTGTCACTGGTTTCTCTGCACACAACCATTGGGTTATCCCAATAGTTGGGTACCGTAGCAAGGCCTGTCCTGGCCATGTGGTCTTCCAGCATTGGGTAATGGGTATGAAACGGGGCAAAAGTCGCTCTTTGGTTCCCAGAGAGAATAAGTGGGCGTGAAGGCGTCAGGACATGAAAGGTGCAGCCTGCTGTAGAAGAGATGGACAGTCGGTGGCAAACAGCAATGACTTCCACGTTCTCACAGTCATGTAGGTGAAGAGCTGTCTCCACGGGACCCAACACGAAGGTGCTATTTCTGCATTTTTCAATTGTCACAGACC